>BQNB010033994.1:5913-51921 GCA_026074375.1 Tanacetum coccineum
CTTATTTTGAGTTTATGATGATTTTGTTTGAGTTTATGCGTCCGAATTGATCATGAGGGAAGGACATGAACGAAATTTTTGATGTTTAATACGTAACAAATGATAACTCGGGTTTACATGCAAAAGTGACAACTTTTTGGGTCTCTATTTGATATAAATTGCTAAAAACGTAAAACGTACCCGAAAAATGTAAAATCGTAAATGAGAGTGTACGTAACCTACATAACTCTATAAAATAATCATATCACGTATAATATAAGCAGACCAAACTTGGTCCGAAGCCGGAACTCATCCGATGACGTTTTTCAGCTTTACGCGAGACAACTTCCCGGTTTAACGACGACTTAACACGTAACTTATAAACGTCAGAATAATGAACGGAAAAGTTTAAAATAATGATCTGAAATTTATGGGGTGTAACATCCTTCCCTTGTTAAAAAAGATTTATCCTCAAAGCTTAAGACGTAGCTTTTGACGTAGATGTAGGGTTAGCGAAAAGATGAGGGTACTTTTTCTAGCATTTTATCTTCGCGCTCCCAAGTGAATTTAGGGCCTCGCTTAGAATTACAACGGACTTTCACAATCGGGATACGGCTTCAAACGTTTGACTTTATGATCCATGATTATAACCGGTTCTTCGATGAAATTAAGCTTGTCATCAATCTGAATTTCATCCAACGGAATAGCTAGTGGTTCGTCAGAGAAACGCTTCTTCAGATTGGAAACATGAAAAGTACTATGAACATGACTTAGCTGATCTGGGAGTTCAAGTCGGTAAGCAACTGTTCCAACTTTAGCAAGAACCTTGAAAGTTCCAATATAACGAGGGTTCAGCTTCCCCTATTTGCTGAAACGTATCACCCCTTTCCATGGCGATACTTTCAACATAACCTTTTCTCTAACTTGAAACTCCAATGGCTTACGTCTCCTATCGGCGTAGCTCTTCTGTCTATCACGTGCAGCTTGAATACGCTTCTTGATTTGGATGATCTTTTTTGTAGTTTCATGAACAATCTCTGGGCCAGTAAGTTGAGCATCTCCAACCTCAGCCCAACAGACAGGCGATCTACACTTACGACCATATAGTGCTTCGAATGGTGTAACTTTGATACTCGTGTGATAACTATCGTTGTACAAAAATTCTACCAAGGGTGGATGCCTAAACCAACCTTTTCCAAAATCAATCACACAAGCACGCAACATGTATTCTAAGGTTTGGATGGTCCTTTCACTTTGGCCATCGGTTTGAGGGTGATAAGCCGTACTCATATCCAATTAAGTACCTAGAGCTTTCTGAAGTGATTACCAGAATTGAGATGTGAACCTACCATCTCGATCAGAGATTATCGAAACTGGCACACCATGCCTCGTGACTACTTCCTTCAAGTATTGTCTAGTCAACTTCTCTATTGAGTCGTTCTTCCTCATTGGTAGAAAATGAGTGGATTTAGTAAGGCGGTCGACAATTACCCAAATTGTGTATTGTCCAGTCGACGTCTTCGATAGCTTAGTAACGAAATCCATTGTAATGTTTTCCCACTTCCATACTGGGATCACAGGTTGAACCAACAAACCAGATGGTTTTTGGTATTCGGCTTTGACCTTGGCACAGGTCAGACACTTACTAACGTAGGTGGCAATCTCAGCTTTTATATTGAGCCACCAATACAGTTTCTTCAGATCTTGGTACATCTTGTCCAACCCGGGATGGATCGAATACTTTGACTTATGCGACTCGTGCATAATCAAAGCTCTCAAGTCACCAAAACAGGGTATCCAACTCCTGTTCCTCAAACACAATGTTTCGTCAGCACGGGGCTCAAGCTTCTTAATCATACCACACAAATCTTCAGTTATGTAATTCTCCTCTTTTCTTGCCTCAGCTTGAGCATTCAAAATTTGCTTAGGAAGATTTAGACCAATAGTCATAACCAAGGCTTGAACTCGTAATGGCTTAATCCATTCCTTTCGGTTTAGTACATCAGATACCACGTTCGCCTTCCCCGGGTGATAACGAATCTCACAGTCGTAATCACTCAACAGTTCCAACCATCGGCGTTGTCTCATGTTTAACTCCTTCTGATCAAGAATATGTTGCAAACTCTTATGATCAGTGAACACAACGTACTTAGTGTCATACAGATAATGCCTCCACCTTTTGAGAGCAAACACTACAACTCCAAGTTCTTTTTTTTTTGGGTAAAAGGGAAAGCATCCCCGGTAAAATATATTACACCAAAAAATCAGTTTAGAACAATGGAATGTGGCTGAAGTACCACATTAACCTCAAGCTAAGCTTGAACAACCTCTAAAGCAACTTAGGACATGCCCCAAGAAAAGCTAAACAACAAATACACTAACAATAGATCCAATAGGAAAAAACCACTTTAACCTACATAAGACAATAAACGTAGCCTGCTGCCACACCACCAAATAGGACGTATTCCACATTACACCAAAGTAGGAGAAGGTCTCACAAGCGAACTAGGCAACTTCCAAATATGAGCTAGCATCTGAACATTAGGCGTCTTTTTAAAAGAGCAAGTCAATAACTTAAGACGGACATTAGACTTAATAAGCTCCAGGATCTTGTCCTTCGACCTCTTCTTCTTCTTAAAGATTGGATAATTCCGCTCTTGCCATAAGAAGTAACACGCAGCAGAGAAAACAAGCTTGCAAACAACACTTCGAATTGACTTCATCTTCGCCACGGGAATAAGGAATGCCACAATATCATCCAGGGCTGAAGGAACATTTGGGATACATAATAACGGCTTTAAGTTATCCCAAAGCTATGAAGAAAACCGGCAACCAAAAAATAAATGATCATGCGAATCTGGTTGGACTTCACAAAGAGGACACACAAGCTGGTTCATGTAATGATTGTTACTTAAATCCCATGGTCTTAAAAGATCATGAGTCTTGAGTTTCCTTTTAATTACTAACCATAGATGAATAGCATAATGAGGAATATGGTGTGAAAACCATACTTGAGTTTCCTTTTAAATTTACACTTTTAGTCCCTTAACTTGTAAAAATCGCATTTTAACTCCAATTAAGATCTAAAAAGTGACAATGGGTTTCATTAAGTTCCAATAAGCCATATAAGCTAGGTGAGCTTATAAATAATCGAATGAGCTTATTTAGGCTTATTTGGACCTTATTAGGCCCGTTAAGATCTAATAAGCATTTAAAAGGTTCAATTAAGTTTTCAAAAGCATAAAAGCTTTTTTTAAGTCCATTTAAGCTCACTGAATATGTTTGGCTGAAAACTAAGCCCGGGTGGGCTTTTTTGAGCTTATTCGAGCTTATTGGGCTTGTTAGCCCAATAGCCTTAACCCGTTTAGTTATAAAAGGTTCTATTAAGTATTTCAATTTATTTTCTAGACTTGTTAAGCACATTTGGGTTTGTTTTCTGTTTTGGCTTATTCAATAAGCCATTAAGCTTGTTATTAGGCTTTTTGGGCCCAATAGGAACCCGAATAGTGTTCCAAACGGTTTGGCTTGGTCCATTAAGGCCCATTAGCCTTGTCTAGGTTCAATAAGATTATTAAACTTGTATAAGCCCACCAATAAGCCGTATAAGCTCGTTGTGGCTTATTGGCTTGCGTTCTGGGCTCGTTAATGGGTTAACAAGCCAGTTAGGGGTCCGGTTGGTTTCTAAAGGTATTTTAGGGTCCATGTGTGATTAATAAGCACACTAGGCCTCTAAATAAGCTCGTGAAGCTTATAAATAAGTTGTGAACCCCCCCTCTCATGGTCTGTTAGGCCTCTTGGGCCTAGTTGGGTTTAAACAAACCCAATTTTGGTCCATTAGCTCATTAGTTATATCCTAGGGTTTTTAATCTTTTCGTTAAGCACTCGTTAACATTTATTAGCCGCGATTTATCACATGCGTTCGTCTAATAAGTTAATGTTCGCGTTCCCAAGCCAAGTTGTCACGTTTACTTGAAAAGTTTACGTATAGAATTTATGTGTTTAATAAAAACGAACCCATAATCACCTTGGTTCTCATTCGTGCATTTTAATGAGATGTCTAAGCCTTAACTCGATGTCTAGTCATGTTTCATATATGTGTATATATATTAGCACCACACATGATCAATCATACGCATAAATTGCGTGCGTGAACCATGCATGAGTTGAGCCATGCATGCTCATGCCCACGTAACTTGTCCAACACCAATGTACATGACTAAATAACTAGAGTATGAAAACAACGAATGGAAAATGACATGCAAAGCTTTGTCGTGACTTACAATGGGTCCTAGAGTCTTTAATGTGCGTCGTGTAGATAACCTAACTCGTTTACACCCAAACTGTGTATAACCCTAAGCTTCAAAGCTTGTATACCCAATCCTTAGCTCGTATACTCTTCTTAATACCATTGTATGCGAACTTAAGTGCACCTTATGTCCTTAGAAGGAAATGTGGGTTGTGTATGGGTTCGGTTATGTGAGACCCGAATGCAAGAGAGAGTAAATGAGTATGGTTTATCCTTGAGAGAGTTTGAGAGTTTTAGAAATGTGTTAAGTGACAATATGAGTGTGTATTTATAGGCAAATGAGTTAGTTAGCTTCCATTGGTTCATGTCTAACTAAAAATGAGCCTTGTGAGGTGGTTTAGAGGTTTTATATTTAATCTCAAATGGTTTCTTGCTAAACCACTAAGTACTACTCTTTATTGCTTAATATTTGTACACGATATGCTTTAATACTTGAAATATTATGATTTGTGTGTTGGTTCATGCTTAGCCGCGGCATCAAGGGCAAAGGGATAGTCAAATGGTTATTAACCATTGTGTACATGTTAGTTAGGGGACACTAAGTACTAGTTTTAATTAACCAGGAGATGTACATGTACTTAGGGATCAATATGAGATTTTCTAGCTAGCTAAATCACAAGGGACGAATTATATGTGGGTTTATCTTACCCATATTCGGCCTTGGTGGTTTATTAACATAATAATTATACAAATTTTGTGTTTAAGGATTAAAAGTGGGTATTGGTTTGAGTCTAGGTAAGTCTAGGTATTTCTAGGGTGTGTCCAAATATATTTTATTGCGAAACGTAACCTTTTTACGTGACCAATAAAAATAAAATTCGCAAAGTTAATAATTATCTGCTTAATAATTATTTATTACTTGGTTGATGTAAACCTTAATTTATTTAACGACCGTTTACATTAAATGATTATTTCTAGTCTACGCGATTTGGCTTAAAAGTTAATTTAAAAGTAAACACGTATCGGACCAAAATAAATAGTGACGAATAATAGGAGTCGTAAAATGACCTGAAATTGAGAAATGTTACAGTCTCCACCCATTAAAAGAGCTTTGTCCTCAAAGCTTAAGACCTTGTAGTGGATGACGTAGCCCGGTTTGTGAAAAGCTATGGGTATTTCTGTTTGAACAAATCTTCACGTTCCCAGGTGAACTCAGGACCTCTCCTAGAGTTCCAGCGAACCCTAACCAATGGTATCCGGCTTCGCTTCAATCGTTTGATCTCCCGTTCCATGATTTCAACGGGTTCTTCCACAAACTGGAGCTTATCGTCAACGTGAATTCCTTCTAACGGCATGACTAATGGTTCGTCGGCGTAACATTTCTTCAGATTAGACACATGGAAAGTATGATGAACTCTGCTCAACTCTTGAGGAAGTTCCAGCTTGTAGGCAACTTTCCCAACTTTGGCTAACACCTTGAAAGGTCCGACGTATCTCGGATTCAGCTTGCCCCGCTTACCGAATCGTACAACCCCTTTCCAAGGTGAGACCTTGAGCATAACCCTATCCCCAACTTTGAACTCCATCGGCTTTCGCTTCCGATCAGCGTAGCTCTTTTGTCGATCCTGAGCAGCTTGCATCCTCTGCTTGATCAGGACGATCTTTTTCGTTGTTTCTTGGATCAATTCCGGACCAGTCAGTTGGGCTTCTCTAACTTCGGCCCAGCACACCGGTGATCAACATTTTTGACCATACATTGCCTCATATGGTGCGACCTTTATGCAAGCATGATAACTGTTGTTATATGAAAACTTGGCTAGTGGCAAATGCTTAACCCATCCTTTGCCAAAATTGATCACGCAAGCACGTAGCATGTCCTCGAGAGTTTGAATAGTCCTCTCGCTCTGGCCGTTAGTTTCTGGATGATACACAGTGCTCATGCTTATATGTGTACCTAAATCTTTCTAAAATGATTTCTAGAAATTGGATGTGAATCTCCTATCACGATCACAAATAATTGAAGCAGGTATCTCGTGTCTTGCTACTATCTTGTTCAAGTACAACCTTGCTAATTTGTTAAATTTTTGTCATTCTCCCTTATTGCAAAAGTGGCAGAGTATTTGTAAGTCGATCCACAATCACCCAGATGGTGTCAAAGCCTTGTGATGACCTAGGAAGTTTGGTGATAAAATCCATCGTGATATTATCCCACTTCTACTCGGGTATTGCTGGTTGTACTAACAACCCTGATGGCCTTTGGTGTTCGGCCTTGACCCTCGCACACGTTAAGCACTTACTAACATACGTGGCGATGTCAGCCTTCATGTTTGGCCACCAATATAATTTCTTCACATCTTGGTACATCTTTTCAGAACCGGGATGGATAGAATATTTCAACTTGTAGGATTCGTGCATAATCACGGATCTTAAGTTCCATAGCAAGGTAACCAATCCTGCGTGTAAACATTATGTTCCATGGCACGTGGTTCCAATCTTTTTTGTGTATATCCTTCTGATTATACCACTAGATTTCATTTACGAGATTCTTTGGTTTCTGGGCTTCGATCTGGATTCTAATATTCGTTGGGAAGATCCAGCCAATTGTATAAAAATAGGCTCGAACCCGCAATGGCTCAATCCGTTCCTTACGGCTCAATGCATCGGCACTGCGTTTTGCCTTTGGATGATAAGAAATGTCATAATCGTAATCACTTAACACTTAGCAACGGCGTTGCTATGTTAAGATCCTTCTGATGAGAATGTTTGTATTGTCTAGGACTTTTGGTCGGTGAATACTGTGCATCTGGTTCCATATAAGATAGTGTCTCAATATTCTTTAGGGCAAACATACCAACCAAGTTCTAAATCATGAGTGGTGTCGTTCTCGCGTTGAACTTTAAGTTGTCGAGGAAGCATAGGCAGTCACCTTCTCTCTCTGCATAGTACAGCGCCTAAACCTTTGGGGAAGATCATATAGACACAATGTCTTGCTTCCTTAGGTAAAGCCTGAATTGGCGCACTTCACAAAATTCTGTTTATTAATGAAAAAGGCATTTTTCTTCCATTTTCAACCCAAACATATTTTGATTCCTTTTGGAGTAAGTTTCGTCAATGATTTTGTATCTTTAAGAACTCCCTCGATGAATCTTCGGTAGTATCAGCAGCCATAAAAAATTGGCGGATTCCGTTGGTGTCTTAGGAGACGCCCACTTTTGATAGATCTTTTGGGCTGGATCACATGTATGCCTCTGATATCAATGACGTGTCCGAGAAATTGTACCTTCGGAATCCAAAATTTACATTTTGAAAATTTGGCATACAACTTCTATTTCTTAAGTAATTCCAAAATTGCCTTAAGATGTTCTTTGTGCTCTTTTTCGTCCTTTGATAAATAAAGTATGTCATCAATGAAGACAATACGTAACCTTATCAAGTAAGGTTGCATACTCGGTCATGAGTTCATGATACCGCATGTCGTTTGTCAGTCCGAATGGCATACTTGACTCGTAATGGCCATACGAGTGGATGTTGTCTTTAAAATATCTTGCTCTCGCACTCTAAGTGGTTGATTATCTTGAGTGGATATCGATTCTTTATGTCAGTTTTATTTAGCTCCCAATGTCGTTGCACATCCTGAATGACCCATCCTCTTTTGAGAATAGACCGGGGTCCCAAGTGAGGAATAGGCCTTATAATCTTTATTCGGAAAAGCTCTTGTCATTGTTCGATAATTCCTTCATTTCGGATGGAGCCAATCGATACGGTGCTCAAGCTACGGGTGCGGCTCCTGGAATTAAGTGATTAGAATTCCACTGGTCGACACGGAGGAAGATCCTGGCAAGTCCTCAGAAATACTTCAGGAAAATCCCAAGACGATTGGTTACGTCCTTTATTTGTTATCTTCTACTTGTCTACTCATTCTTGTGGGATTCTGTGCTAAAAGACCTGGCATCCTTTTGCATGTAGTTTGAGCTTTTGAACTTGAGATAACTGTCAAACGAGATTACTCTCCCATTGTACTTCATTGCCACAAAAGTCAAAGTTTCATTCCATAGGACTTCGAACAAGTTTCTCATCGCACACGATCACGGCGTGACATCTTCTTAACCAGTCCATACCGATAATGACATCAAAACTACCCAGTTCTACGGGTATTAGATCTATGTTGAACGAATTGTCTAAGAAATTTAAAGTGTAACCTCGTATATGGTGTTTAATCCCGACTACTTTTCCCATCGCTAATTCGACATATAACTATTTCTAATAGAGTGTGGAGGGGGGGGGGAGGGGGGTAGGGCGGGTGGGGCAATGTTAATCAGGAACTATATGCAGTAGGATATAAAGTTCTATCGGCACCAGAGTTCGAATAAGATAGAAATTTTTATTTACATAGTGGAGTATTTAAGAGGAACATACCCGTGCGACACTTGGCATCCGGGTTTCCGATGCATTTTCCTTTTTTCTACTATTCCAAGTGCATAAAACCCAACCTTGTGCATTACCATTACCCTCATCCTTATTCTTCAACTTAGGACAATCTCTCTGAAATGCCTGGTGCTCAACACTCAAAACAACATTCCCTTGGAGCTGCCCATTGCCCTTGGTTATTAGCAACATTTGTGTTACCAGTACTCCTATATCGCGAGGCAAAATGCCCTACTTTGTTGCACTTATGGCACTTCTGGGTACGGGCCATTGTGGTGAAGATGGCACTTGGGCAAAGATCCCCCATAAGGCTTCTTTTCACCTGTCCCCATATTGTAGACCTTGGTGACATTTTGCCTTTTGAAGGGTTGTTGCGGGTGACCATGGTTGTTTCTGGATGAATCATCAGCTTCTTTTGTTGTCCGGACTGCTTTTCTGCGTAGGTACGGTGTTTCTGATCCATCAAGTCGTTGGCCAACTCAATAGTCTCATCCAACATCTTAGGTCTGGCAGATTTGACGTTCCCATAAATGTTGTCAGAAAGTCCACTGATGTACTTGTCAACCTTCTCGGTTTCATTGGCAACAAACTTGGTACATATGAGGGTTAGCTCTTGGAAACGTTCAGTGTATGTTGGAACGTCGTTCCCCTTGACCTTTAGGTTCCACAGCTCGATTTCTAATTTCTTGATTTCACCTTGCGGACAATACTTGTCCGTCATCTCTTTCTTGAGTATTTCTCAAGTCATTGCATATGCCTTAGGACCTAAGGTTCTTATCTAACCATTCCACCAAGTCAAAGCAGCACCTAACAGAGTGCAGGTGGCAAACTTCACTTGATTCTCAATAGCACAACCACATATATTGAAAACTGACTCCATCTTCTCAATCCACCGATTTAAACCAACCACGACTTCAGTCCCCTTGAAGTTCAAAGGTTGACACTTCATGAAGTCAGCGTAAAAACAAGGGCATGTAGTTTGCACGTTCCTTCGATTATCCTCGTGTGAACTGTTGCTTCCATCTCCATTGGTGGAGTTTCATAAAAGCGCTTGGTCAATCATTGCTTGGATGGATTCTGGAGTCATGTTGTTTGGGTTGGTGTTGCTAACAGGGGTATTCGGTCCTCTTCTGGTCGTAGGTGCCATGATTTGTCTAGATCACAAAAGACAAAACATGAGGTTATATGATAGAATATAATAATGTATAGATGAGATATCAACACAAGAGAGGTATATAGTATGTATAACTATCATTCATTATAATTTGAAAATCTTTACATGAAATAGTGTCGTTAAACAAAATACGATACAAAAGATCTAGGGCTTATGTAGCGGGAAAACCCCTAATACTTAACATGCCTGTACAATAACCTAGCAAGATAAAATAACATAAATCACTAGATGTGACTGTCAGCATCCCCAGAAGCATCTTGGTGATCTGGAATCCTAGCTGCTGGTCTTGGTTGTCTAGCTCTCCTCTGTTGCTCTCGCAGTGCTAATAACTCGGCGTGCATGTCACTAATCTATCGCCTCATGTCTCTAATGACTCGGAGAGTCTCTACCATCTGTGCCTAACGCGTACGGTCAGTCTCTCGAAGCGCTGCTAACTCAGCCTGCTGCATCTGAAAGCGAGTCTCATGTACCTGATGTTGTGTCTGAATGAGAGTACCCTGCAGCTGTAGCTGTGTCTGGTGTGCCTGGAGATGGGTCTCGTGTGCATACACATGATCACGATGGGTCTAAAGCTCCTGATGAGTCGCCTGACTCAATCCTATCGAGTGAGCCCAAGCCTCTCGGGAAGCATATGCCTTCTCCTCCACCATCCATACTGTCTCCTAGAGAGTCATCCTATCCCCCATAAGTAAATCGACACGCTGCGAGTCCATATCGACTCACTATGATATGCGAGACCTACTATCCTGAGCATCCTTGATAAGTGCTTAATTACACATATCTTTTACCTCTAAAAGCGAGCTTAAATGACCAAAAACAGACAAAAACTGCCAAATATATGTTTGTTTTGCATTTGTATTGTGCAGGAAGTGGATATCATCAAAAAGACAGAAAACCAAGCCAAAATGACAAAACTGAGCATGGAATGGAAAAGACTGTGCAAAATCAAGGCCAGAGTCCAAAAATGACAAAGTCAGAGTCAATACTGAAGAATCAGCAGTCAAACCGGAGCCGGAACTGAAGAATACTGTTGGATGCAATCTTAACCCATCTGATGGGCCGGGAAAGCCCAATAGTATATCTATGAAGACTGTGAAGACCAAATGGGCCCTCAATCAATTACAACAGCCCATTTGTGTGCAATTGACAAAGACTGTGAAGACTTTGAAGGCCCGATCCTAGCCCCAGTTACAGCCAATCTCAGCCATTGTACACACAAAACCCACTTCATAACCTTATTGGGCTTGAAAAAGCCCAATAACCAAACCTGTACCCAATTGGGCCCAATAATCCAAACCCAGTGGGCCCAATACAAGCCCAAGCCCAACAAAAGCCCAAAACTACTTTTTTATAAAACACAAGGACCAAAAATGTAAATTTTAAAACTTTGTTTTATAATTAAAAATGAAAAAATAAAGAAAAAGGGCCAAAATTGCCAAGTTTTGAAAGTTGTTTTATTAAGAAAAATAGGAAAATAAAACACAAGGACTGATTTTGCAATTTACCCTAACCTTCTTTATTTCTTTTAGTTAAAAACAGCAGGGACCACTTTTGTAATTATCCAAAACCTCTTTATTCTTTTGTTATAAAAAACGCAAGGGCCAAATGTGTTAATTTCTAAACCTATTTATAACTAATTTTCGGCTTAAAAGAAAAGGAAAAGAGAAGAGAGTTGAGGGACTTAAATTGCACCTTCTCCAAAGATTACTTTTAAAATCCTGCAACCATACACAGTACCACCCCGTACCCGCCAAAACCCAAACCACCCCATTCCCCACGGTTTTTCTACCCAAACCACCTCCCAAGTACTCCACAGCTCACTCTCACCACTTCCCACAAACCTAGTGCCCCTATAACCCCTTCCCTGCCAAATTCACACAACCCGAGCCCCCTTCAATGGTTGAGATGAGTTGTAATGTGATCCGAAGGCTGGGAATTATGTGCTGAGCCTTTCTACACTCGCAACAAACACAGCTAGCACAAGTGGGAGCACCCAAGACTTCTATAAAAGAAAAGAGAGCAAGCCGAAAGCCACACACCCTTTTTTTTGTTTTAGCTTAATTTTCAATTCCAAGTCCTTTCTTTTAATCTTCTAAGTATAACTCAGTTGTTTTTAAAGCTTCAAGTTGTAATCTTTCTGTTTTTAAATAAAAGTTAAGACTTTTTATGATATTGCCATTGTTGAAAATTTGAATTCTCATACAAGCTCTTTAATTCTGTTTATCTCATGTACCAATGGTTTAAAGTTGTTAAACCTCACTAGTAATCACTTTCTCAGCCTTCCCTTAACAAAAAAAAATCAGTTAAAACATTTTTCTAAAATTAAGGGAGTGTTTGGTTTAGCATTGAAAATGGGTCAAACCAGCTTTGTCATGGGTCACATGCACTCAGCCAATCTTGGCTGAGTGTATGGGACACATTAGTGTAATTTAATTAAAGATTTTAGTTAAAAAAAATAGTTTTTATGCCTATTGTGTCATTCTGCCAAATTTTATAAGCTTAAGTGAGCTTAAGAGCTTAAGTTGTTGGAACAGCTTAAGCACATCTTCTTGTGCCCATTTTGGTTGTTACTAGCTCTTTTCCAAAGCCAATGTTCTGTCTCTTTTGGTTTGACCAATATAAGTCAAAAGAGTGAAACCCATATTTTTTGAAAATCCCCATTTTTAAGCCCAAAATTCAGCAGCTTCTATTGTTTCTTAGGCTCCCAAGTTTTGAATATAAGCTCAATACCCTCCCTTTGTTATCTGTTTGAAGTTGATTTTGGGAAATAAGCCCTTGTGAGCTTATTGGGATAAGCCAAAAAGCCCCTTAAGCCCCTGTTTGTACTTCCCCTGGTGCTGAGCACCAAAATTCAGGCCCCTTTTCTAGCTTATTTCATAATTAAGCCCTAGGCTTTTATGGCTTTTTATTATAGCCCATAGGTTCCCCTTTAAGTCCACAAAACCTCATAGCTTATTTCCCCTTTTAGGTTAGCTTATTTAGGGTTTAAAGTAGCACTTTTTTCTGTTTTCTTCTAAACTGTCAACATAAGCTTAAGTCTCTTTCAGCTTATTTTAGGGCTTATTAGGAAGCCTTAGCTTATCATTAGGACTCCCTTAGGCCTAGTAGCTTATTTCTTTAGTTTTCAGCTTATCTTGTGAGCTTAAGCCCCAAAAAGAAAGAAAAATAAGCTGAAAAGCTTATTTAGTTTCTGTCAGCCCCAAAAGCTCACATTTTTGGCTTATTCTTTGAGATTCAGCTTATGTGCCTTTTATGAAAAATGCTCCCCTTAAGCCCCTGAACAAGTTTGCTTCTTTAGCTTTTTGCTAATAAGCACTTTGGACCCACCTTGTAATCGGGGTCCAACTCAGGGACCATTTGTGTAATTTTGACTTTTCTTGTTAACTGTGTTAGTCCCTGTGGTTAGTTAGCCTATTGCCCCGTTTGTCCTTGTTCCCTTTTCACTGTTAGTCCCTAAAGTAAACAGCTGTTAGTTTTATTTAGTTTAAATAATTAAATTAGGTTAAAATTTAATTAGTTTAATTACTTTTATTTAAAACAGTAAAATTTGGGCATTTTTATATTTTTAGATTTGTTAACTTTTTCTTTATTTAATTTGATTTTTTTTAGATTTTTTATAGTTATATTTTCTGACTTTTTATATTTAATTAGTTTTAATTAGTTTTTAATCTTAGAAAATTCATAAAAAATCCAAAAATTAATAAAAAAATATTTTTCTTTTTTATAAAATTTTCTTTTGTCATTTAGTGTCTAGGAAAAATATAAAATTTAGTATAGGCTTTATTTTTCTTAAATTTCAGTTTTAGACCCGTTTTTACCGGTGCGTTTTACCGTTTCTTTTCGTTTTGCATTCAAACGACCTCCGTTTTAGTTCTAGTTTTCTTTATTTTTCAAGTTAAGTTAATTAGAATTTAATTTTGATTTTTAATTTAATTTAGCATTTATTTTCTTAATTTTTAATATTTAGGGTTCCCGTTACCTTATTCTGTTCCCCGTATTTAATTTAGATTTAATTTTAGGATTTCCTTATACCTAATTTTGTTTCCCGTAGTTTTTAAGATCCCCATTTCCTTTGCTTGTTTTCCCGTAGATTAAATTAGATTTTATTTAATTCATTTTAGTTATAATTATATCAGTGTTCATATCATATATTCTCCATCATTCAAGTTCTCATCAAACCAGGATAAATTTCAATTGCAGTCTCGTTGGGACATACGACCCGGGAATATCTCTTCCGGAATCTTTTTATCATTGATTTGCCTAGTAGTATTTTATATATATACTATTGTGCGAACCAGTCTACAACATGGGGACAGGCGAAAGGAAGCCATATGGGGGATCCTTGCCCAAGTACAACAAGTGCCATCTCCACCACAATGGCCCGTGCACCCAGAGGTGCCACAAGTGCAACAAGATAGGGCACTTTGCTCGCGATTGCAGGAGTACTGGTAACCCAAATGTTGCTAACACTCAGAAGGGCAATGGGGCAACTCCCAAAGGAAATGGCTGTTTTGAGTGTGGAGCACCAGGACACTTCAAAAGAGATTGTCCAAAACTGAAGAATAAAAATGGAGGAAATGGGAATACACAAGGATGGGTTTATGCAGTTGGGAATGCAGAGAAGAGGGGAAAATGGACACCAGAAACCCTGATGCAATTTCGTCACTGACGTTCCTCTAAATAACCACTATGGCATCATCTTATTCGACACTGGTGCCGATAGAAGTTTTATATCCACTGCATTTAGTTCCTTGATAAACATCGCCCCAACTTCATTAGAAAATTTTTATGATGTCGAATTAGCCGATGGGAAATTAGTCAAGATAGACACAATTATACGAGGTTGCACCTTAAATTTCTTAGACCATCCGTTCAACATAGATCTAATGCCCGTAGAGCTGGGTAGTTTCGACGTCATTATCGGTATGGACTGGTTAAGAAGATATCACGCTGTGATCGTATGCGATGAGAAACTTGTTCAAGTTCCCTACGGGAATGAAACTTTGACTTTTTGCGGAAACGAAAGTAGCAACGGGAGAGAATCCCGGTTGACAGTTATCTCATGTTCAAAAGCTCAAGAGTACATGGCCAAGGGATGCCAGGTCTTTCTAGCACAGATATCCGCCAAGAAAGAGGAGGACAAGTCAGAAAGGAAACAGATAGAGGACGTACCAATCGTCCGAGATTTTCCAGAAGTGTTTCCCGAGGACTTGCCAGGTCTTCCTCCAGCTCGACCGGTGGAATTTCAAATCGACTTAATTCCAGGAGCCGCTCCCGTAGCTCGAGCACCATATCGATTGGCCCATCCAAAATGAAGGAATTATCCAAACAATTACAAGAGCTTTCTGACAAGGGATTCATAAGACCTAGTTCCTTGCCTTGGGGAGCCCCAGTCTTATTTGTCAAAAAGAGGACGTTCGTTCAGCATGTGCATCGTACTACCGCAGTTAAACAATTGACAGTAAAGAATACGTTATCCGCTCCCGAGGATCGACGATTTGTTTGATCAACTTCAAGATCCCAGTATTTATTCGAAGAATAGATCTGGATCCGGATATCACCACTTTAGAGTACGAAACAAACATTCAAAGACAGCATTTCGAACTCGGTATGGCCAAAATGAGTTTCAGGTTATGCCATTTTTTTTTTCTACTGACAAACGCACCTGCAGGTATCATTGACCATCATGAACCGAGTTGTGCAAGCCTTACTTGGAATAAGTATTCGAATTGGTATCATCATCGATTGACAACTTATTTTTCAAAAGACGAAAGGGAGCATAAGAACACCTTAAAGCAATCCTGGGAATTGCTTAAGAAGGAAAAGTGTAACGCAAGTTTTCAAAATGTATAATTTTGGATTCCGAAGGTACAATTCTCGACATGTCATTGATAGTAGAGGCATACATGTGGACCCGCCCAGATAAGGACTATCTAGGATTGGGGCATCTCCAAAGACACCAACGGAGATCCGCCAATTTCTAGGTTCTTGCTGGTTACTATCGAAGGTACATTGAAGGATTTTTCGAAAGATTGCTAAGTCAATGACGAAACTTACTCAGAAAGGAATCAATTCGACTGGGGAGAAAAGGAAGAGAACGCCTTCCAGTTGATAAACAGAAGCTGTGCAGTGACCCAATACTAGCTGTACCTGAAGAGACGAAGACCTTTGTGGTATACTGTTGATGCGTCACCCAAAGGCTATAGGTGAGTGTTAATGCAGATAGAGAAGGGTGATTGCCTATGCTTCTCGCCATTAAAAAATTCACGAGAAGAACTTACACCACGCACATATGGAGCTTGTCATCGTAGTGTTTGCCTAAAAAAATATGGAGACAACTATCTATACGGAACCAAATGCAACGTATTCACCGACCATATAAGCCTCAACACATTCTCGATCAGAAGGAGCTATCACATGGAGGCAACCGTCCGTGGCTAGAGTTACAGAGTGACTACGTCTGTGATATTCGTTATCATCCAGGGAAAGCAAACGTAGTGGCTGATGCGCTGAGCCGTAAATAACGGATTGAGCCATTGCGGGTTCGAAGCCTTAGTTATGACAATTGGTTTTGGATCTTCCCAAACGAATATTAGAAGCACAAATCTAAAAAAAAAATCGAAGCCCATAAACCAGAGAATATCATAAAATGAAGACGAAGGTGGTATGATACAAAGGGATATACCCCAGGAAAGATTGGAACTACGTGCCGATGGACCCTATGCTTAACACACAGGAGGTTGATACTTGCTATGAGACTTAAGATCCCGTGCATTATGCTACAAATCCCAAAATCGAAATATTCTATCCATCCCGGTCCGAAAAAATGTAACCAAAGATGTGAAAAGTTATTTTGGTGTGCCAAACATTAATGGGGGGGGGGGGGGGAGGATGACATCGGCCCGATATGTAGCAAATGCCTCACATGTGCAAGGTCAATGCCGAACATCAAAGCATCAGGATTGCTAGTACACCCAGAAAATACCCGAGTGGAAGTGGGATAATATCACGATGGATTTTATCACCAAACTTCCTAGGTCGTCACAAGGTTTCGACACCATCTGGGTGATCGTGGATTGACTTACCAAATCTGCTCGTTTCTTACCAATAAGGGAAAATGATCTATTAGACAAATTGGCAAGGTTGTACTTGAACAGGATAGTGGCAAGACACGAGATACCTGCCTCAATTATCTGTGATCGTGATGAAAGATTCACTTCAAATTTCCAGAGATCATTTCAGAAAGCTTTGGGTACAAATATTAGTATGAGCACTGCGTATCATCCAGAAACTAACGGCCAGAGCGAGAGAACCATTCAAACTCTCGAGGACATGCTATGTGCTTGCGTGATCGATTTTGACAAAGGCTGGGTTAAGCATTTGCCACTAGCTGAGTTTTCATATAACAACAGTTATCACGCTAGCATAAAGGCCGCACCTTATAAGGCACTTTATGGTCGAAAATGCCGATCACGGGTGTGCTAGGCTGAGGTTGGGGAAGCCTAACTGACTGGTCCGGAATTAATCCAAGAAACAACGGAAAAGATCATCCTGATCAAGCAAATGATGCAAGCTGCTCAGGATCGACAAAAGAGCTATGCTGATCGGAAGCGAAAGCCGATGGAGTTCGAGGTTGGGGACAGAGTTATGCTCAAGGTCTCGCCTTGGAAAGGGGTCGTACGGTTCGGTAAGCGGGGCAAGCTGAACCTGAGATATGTCAGACCTTTCAAAGTGATAGCAAAAGTTGGGAAAGTTGCCTACAGGCTGGAACTTCCTCAAGAGTTGAGCAGAGTTCACCATACTTTCCATGTGTCTAATCTGAAGAAATGTTATGCTGACGAACCTCTAGTCATGCCGTTAGAAGGAATTCATGTTGACGATAAGCTCCAGTTTGTGGAAGAGCCCGTTGAAATCATGGAACAGGAGGTCAAACGATTGAAGCGAAGCCGGATACCCTTGGTTAAGGTTCACTGGAACTCTAGGAGAGGTCCTGAGTTTACCTGGAAATGTGAAGATTCGTTCAAACAGAAATACCCACAACTCTTCACAAACCGGGCTTCGTCACCCACTACAAGGTCTTAAGCTTTGAGGACAAAGCTCTTTTAACGGGGAGATATAATATTCTCTCAAATTTTAGGATCATTTTACGACACCTCAAGTAATTGTCACTATTTTATTTGGTCGTATACGCGTTTACTTTTATATTTACTTTTAAGCACAATTCGCGTAGCTAGAAATAATCATTTTATGTAAACGGTTCGTCAAACTAAATTAAGCTTTACATCAGTCTCCACAGTAATATACTAATTACTAAGAAGATAATTATTACCTTTGGTATTTTATTTTTATTGGTCACGTAAAAGGTTGTTACGTTTCGCAATCAAATACTTTGGGGGGGGGAAACATACCCTGAAAATACCTAGACTTATCTAGACTCAAACCAATATCCACTTTTAAAAACCTTAACACAAAATTTAATCAATTCTTGTGTTAAATACCCACTATGGCCGGATATATACATATACACACCTAGAAAATCCTTAAAAATCTCCTAATGATCTTAACAAGTACTAGTACATCCATGTTTCAATTAATGCATGTCCTAATGGTCTCCTAAATGGCTATTTATCCATTGGTTAATAACCAATTCCCCTTTTGATCCCTCTTGGTCGCGGTTAACAAGAAAGAAACACATAAATCTTTAAGATTTAAAGAATCAAGCAAATCTTGTAAATCACTAGCCTAATTAAAGCTTGTACTTAAGTGGTTTAGCTTAATACAATGGGAAACTAACTAGAAACCTCAAAAACCACCTAGTTAGGGCCGGTTTTGGTTAAGGTAAGGAACTAGGAAGTTAACTAGTATTCTTGCCTATAAATACCCATCCACATTAACCATTTTACACTCTTACAACTCACTCTCACTCAAACAATAAACACATACCATCCTTTCTCTTATTCGGGTCTCAAACCGCAACCAAACACCTCCCTTGATCTCATTCGAACCCACAAACATTTCTAGTTATCATACAAGTTCATAAGGAGGTACACGAGCCAAGGGTTGACATACATTGGGTATACGCTTGGGGTTAGCATTCTATACGTCCAATAATCGGAACCAAGAAACCTTGGACCCTTGTAAGTCACCTGGTTTAAACCTATTTCTTAAGCCACTTATATTCAATTCTATGTTAGCTAGCCAATATGACTCGTATGTGTTTATATGATGTGCTAGTAAGAGTTCACACGTATTAAGTGCGAAATATACATGTTATACGTAATAATATGGCGTATAACGACTTGTGTGGTGTAAGAAAACAAGAAAACACGTAACATGTGCGGGGGAATAACAACACGACTTAAAACCTTTTGTTTTTTTAAAAAAATGACCATACTATAACAATATACTTGTAGCGAGTTTAATAAAAACCATAACTAACTTCCTTCATAAACGGACTACTATAGCTTGGGAGCGTATATGGGACGTTAAGAAACACTTGCATGAAAAACGCAACGTATAAATGTGTTAGATACACGACATATAGCTAGGGCAATTGATTTCGAATCATACGTGTTACTAGAAGAGTATCGGGCCACGATGGGCCTTGCGTGATCCAAGCGAGCTCACGGATTTGGGCCCAACAGCCCAATGGTGGACCGTAGCTTATTTTTAAGCTCGTCCGAGCTTATCGGTTAGACTAGGAGGCTTATTAAGCTTATAAAAGACAAGCTTGCACCAAGTTAACTCCTATTGGGCCCAATGGCCACGAAAACCCAAAACTAGGCCCACAGGACCACGACCATAAGCATATGGCTTATAATAAGGTCTAACTCTTTATCAAGGTGCTAGGAGTGCTTATTAGTTTCGCATGGACCCTAAAATACTTTAGAATAGCAACCCGTACCCTTAATGGGCTTACTAGCCCACTAACAAGCCTAAGTCGAGCAAATAAGCTCACAATAAGCTTGGACAGCTTATTGGTGGACTTATATAAGCTAAAAGGACTTAATGAACCAAAGTAAGGCTAATGGACCCTAATGGGCCCAAGTCATACCCACTTAAAAACCAAACGGGACTACATGGGCTTGTTAGCCATTTCGTAAGCTATACAAGGACCATAAGCAACAAAGAAGCTAAGACGGCTTTATTTGTGAGCTTCAAACAGTCATATAAGTTCTTAATGACCTAGAAAAGTTATTGACCAAAGGAAGCAAGCCCAAATGAAATTAAACTCCTTACCGGGCTCATAACGGGCCCCCCAATAAGCTCAATTTTCAAGATTAGCAAGCTTATTGAAATAAGCACACAATAAAAACAGATTAAACAGGCCCTAATAAGCTTAGTGAGTTATAAAAATAAGTTGGAATCAATAAGGAAACCCTCATGGGCCTTTTGGTTGACTTTCGGTTAAGGTTATTGGGCCAACGAGCCCAATAAGCCTAAATAAGCTCATTCGAGCTTATTAATAAGCCAAACTAATAATTATTACTTAACTTTAAGCATAACCAAAGACTGTATGTACTTTTGGAGGAAACTTAATTGGCATTAAATAGATTAATGGGCCTAACGTGACCCAATAAGCCCAATAAAGCAAAATAAGCTCGTCCAAGACTTATTTATAAGTGACCAGTCTGATAGCTTACTGGAGTCTATAAAAATAAATGCCACATGTTAGAACTTAATCGGGCTAAAAATTAGATTTGTTAGAAGTTTAAGGGACTAAAAAGTGGCAATTTGTAAACTATTGGGTTCAAACTGTCAAAGGTTGATTTCAAAAGTATAGGGACTGGTTTTGCCAATTCTGGAACTTTAGGGACTATTGGAAACTATAGGGACCTAAAGTGTACCCTGTAAAGTTGGAGGACCAAATGTGTACAAGTGAAAACTTAAGGGTCTAAAGTGTAAATGTTACCCTTTCATAAACTAGTAGGGCTGTTTTGTAAATTTTGGAAAACCTAAGTTTATTTTATAAACAAAAGAAATTTTATAAACACTTAGCGAATCGGACGATTTATATTCGTGTAATGTACAAGTTAGCTTATAATTAAATAAATACGAATAGTTATTAATGACTTTTATACGTGTACAAGAACGTGGGATATGTACACATTCCATGAGCATCAAGTAATTTCAAATATCATTTTACATGTACACCCACCACACAAGTGTTAACAGTATATATAACATAGCAAATTGTTTGTAGGTTTATACATTGAGTCTTAGCCTAAACCTTGTAGACTAAGACTGGCCGTATTTACTTAGGTATTTGACGGTGTGATTCATACTTGGACATCTATTATCATTTTCAGAAGACTATTCACTCAGGTGAGTTCATAGCTCTATGTTTTATAATTTCTTAAATGATTTACATCTTTGGGGTGAGAACATGATTGTTTTACAAATTGGACGCAAGTGTACATTTTATATATGATTACGTGTTTAGCTAAGTAAAGATAACCCACTGAAGCCCATATCATGAACTGTCAATTAATTATGGGACTGTGAGCGGACATGTTTATAGTATACGATAGATCTATTTAGGATTGATAAACCCCATTCGGGTGATTAGCTATCACCGAGAACGAACGTATACCATGTCGGATTTGGGATGTTGCGGGTTAGAACATCATTCACGGGCCTTATTGGAATATATTACATTCATTCCATGTCAAGCTTAATGTCATGAGCTTAGGAAAAGTTAGTTATTTTTATGATGTTTGCATTTGTTGCTTAATCATACACATGAAAATCTTGCGTCTACCTTTACTATTGAATTTACATAAACCTATGGAATTCACCAAACTTTATGTTGACGTTTTTAAGCATGGTGTTTTCAGGTAATAAGCACAAGGTGCGATGATCCATTGGGAAGTCAATAATGATAGATCAATGTTTAAGATTTGGGGTTATTATTACCATTTTTGGGGAAATTTGTTATAAACCGGAATCTTTACTTATAGTGTTGAACAATTTGAAGCCATGAGCTTATGTAACAAAAAGTATTTTGTTAATCCAATGTATCTTTTTTAAACGACACGTTTAGTGGTCGTTCTCATATCTTGTTCTATTGATCCATAAAGTAACGCCCTCGGTAGATATTCAGCATTTCCGCTCGACTGCATACTCATATTATGGGTAGTTGTTACAACAGGGGTTAAATGTGTCCAATTTTCAAAAAAAAAACTTGGTGGCTATAAAAGCGGAGATAATAAAAAAAATTTTTTTTCAATTTATTTTTTTTATTATGGTATTCCTGTGATCGATTCTTTGAGAAGAAAGTAATCAACACAAGTCTTTTTTTGAGTTCATCTACACGATTTCTCCCACTTTTCTTTTCAAACGTAAGTGGGTGGGAATATAAAAGTTAATTGATGATTATGTATTATCGAGTTTAAACTCGGTAATATTGAAGATTACCGAGTTTATGTGTCATAGAATTTTTTTTAATAATTACACATCAAGGTTGATAATATGCATAGATTCAGTAAAAATACGTGATGAATAGCCTATACATGATTAACCATTAGTTTAAATTGAAATTCGGATGTGTATAAGGTTTACCGAGTTTGATGTTTATCGAGTTTAATTGACTTCAGGTGGTAATTCGAGAATGATAAGATAAAGGATTGAGTTTGGTTTTTCATATGTCAAAAAGAATCAGTGTTTGTGAATCTCAGTAATAGTCAAAAAATCAAACTCGAAATAAATCTTCTTTAAAAAAATATAATTTATATTTATATATATTGTGTAAATAATAAGAATGGAGGATGGTATGGTGCTATCTTCTTTTCTTTCTTTTGAAATAATTAAATTTTCACTCTTTAAATATTTTTTTAGGAAATAACTTACGCATGTAGCGTATGGAAAAGAAACGTTTTGACAAGGATGGACATGATGTCGATTGGTCCCCAATTATGCATAACTTGATCAACTATGCATAATTTAGGAAGAACCACGCTTTGTCGGGTAAATCATCACCCTTAAAATGCTTAATAATTAGGATAAATGTTTGGGTCAAGCTTTCAGAAGGAGAAAATATTTTTACCCTGCTACGGATTCTTATGCAAGTAACCCTACTCCTATTGACTGCATGGAGAGAGTCTCATGTGAGTCATTATGACCAAGTCGTCTCGAAGGGAAAATACCTACGGTATTATTCGAAACGAGTGTGTCTAGAAAGGAGTGAAGTCTAGTTTCTAGTAATGTAGATCGGCGGTTGTTATGGAGACGTGTCAAGACCAAGTGTAGTCGATGTGCTAGTGAGCAATGGTAGATTTGAGCTATCAAGGGTGTAAACCAGATACCGGTACTAAGAAGGGATCTTCTTGAAGATGTAAAGATTCTTAAGGTGGGTGGAAGCTAAGATGGTTAGTCCCGAGATTGAAAATGAGAAATGGAGAAGACTTCTCCTACCTTAGATGTGTGTTGGCTATGATGTATCAACTGATGGCCATGAAGAAGACTTCTTTCCTTGAAATGGAAGGTAGTGGTAGTATAGTTATAAATAAACCTGAAATTGTCGAGGATTAGAATAAGGCACTAAGCGACTCCTAACTTAAGGTTAGGAATAGTGATCCTTACTCCTTGATGTAATGGCTTAGTGTGCATATAAAAGGAGCAAAAAGATTGGAGACTCTAGCCGAATGGCGACATTCGTTTTCATCCTGGAAGAACAATCAAAGTAGCTAACGCTTTAAGCCGAACGGTATTGAATTAGGAATGTGTGTCATTATCTCGACTTGATTAGTTAAGACATCTAAGAATTTGATGCGATATATTAGGACCGAGTCGACTATGCAAGTCGCAGTGCGAAAACATTGAAATTTTAATTTTTCGTCAAACGAGCAACGAGTCTATGATGCTCGATTGTTTTCTTGATAGTTTTCTATTTGTCTTCCGACAATATATGTTTTCTAGCGGGATTATCACCGCCGAATTATGTGAAAAATGTGCTTTATGTGTTATGTGCTTTTGGATGGTAGTGAGCGTTTAGGTAGCTTTGCATTGCCATGATGTGGCTTAGGACGTGAGTGAATGGGTATGCTTACCCGAATGTAGATGAAGGATAGTTTGAGAGGTATGCAAGCCTAATAGTCAATTGTCAATTGTGGCTTGTTAACCCACAAGCATGACTATGGTTGGCTAAAACCTAGCCGTGATTAAGTCGAGATCATTTCCAAGATGCTTGGCCATCTGGCAAGCCTGGTATAATAAGCAATTAATCGGTTAGGGTATGAACCCGCGTGATGAGCATAGCTATTACTAAGGCTTCCTAATAAGTAAGCACGCTTACTTTGCTAAAACTTAGTCGTACGATTCGGTAAGCGGGGCAAGCTGAATCCGAGATATGTCGGACCTTTCAAGGTGTTAGCAAAAGTTGGGAAAGTTGCCTACAGGCTGGAACTTCCTCAAGAGTTGAGCAGAGTTCACCATACTTTCCATGTGTCTAATCTGAAGAAATGTTACGCTGACGAACCTTTAGTCATGCCGTTAGAAGGAATTCATGTTGACGATAAGCTCCAGTTTGTGGAAGAGCCCGTTGAAATCATGGAACGGGAGATCAAACGATTGAAGCGAAGCCGGATACCATTGGTTAAGGTTCGCTGGAACTCTAGGCGGGGCCCTGAGTTCACCTGGGAACGTGAAGATTCGTTCAAACAAAAATACCCACAACTCTTCACAAACCGGGCTTCGTCATCCACTACAAGGTCTTAAGCTTTGAGGACAAAGCTCTTTTAACGGGTGGAGACTGTAACATTTCTCAATTTCAGGTCATTTTACGACTCCTATTAAATTGTCACTATTTATTTTGGTCCGATACGCGTTTACTTTTAATTTTGCTTTAGAGCTAAATCGCGTAGACTAGAAATAACCAATTAATGTAAACGGTCATCAAATAAATTAAGGTTTACATCAACCAAGTAAGAAATAATTATTAAGAAGGTAATTATGTACTTTGCGTATTTTATTTTTATTGGTCACGTAAAAGGGTTACGTTTCGCAATAAAATACATTTGGACATACCCCGGAAATACCTAGACTTACCTAGACTCAAACCAATACCCGCTTTTAAACCTTAAACACAAAAATTAAATCAATTTTGTGTATGTGACCCACTAAGGGCCGGTTACACACACAAACACACCTAGAAAATCTCCTAATGATCCTCACAAGTACTTGTACATCCTAGTTCTCATTAATACTTGTCCTAATTGTCTCCACTAACCTAATACACATTGGATAATACCCAAATTGCCTCTCTTTCTCTCTTGGGTGCCGGTTACATACAATGTATGTATACAAACCATAAGATTTCCTAGTATCTAAGTAAATCTTGTACAAACACATCACAATTAAGGATGGTACTTAGTGGTTTAACCAAATACAAGGGGTAGCTAACTAGAAACCTTAAAAACCACTAATAGGGCACGGTTTGGTTTTGATTTAGTGACTAGAGGATGTAACTAGTTCTCATGCCTATAAATACCACTCATAAGTTCACAAAATACATTTCCAAAAACTCTTAAACTCTCTCTAAGATAAACCTCCCCCATTTACTCCCTATTTCCATTCGGCTATATCATAACCGAACCCATACGCAAACCACATACACTCTAAGGACTCAAGGAAGCATTTAGGATCAAGTCTAAGGGTTTAAGGGGAAACACGAGCTAAGGAAGTCGGGTATATAAGCTTTTAAGCTTAGAGTGATACACATTGGGTGTAAATCTTTCGGGTGTGCTTCATAATCCAAAACCAAGACGCTAGGACCATTGTAAGTCTCGTTATTAAGCCATTCTTGTCATATTTCAAATCGTAATATACATGCCTAGTATAAATGTCACGTATATACATATATGATAAGCTAACGTGGGTGTGTGCACGTCAAAAGACCAAGCACGCCAAGTATACGCACATACATGCGTATAATAGCACAAGGGTGGTACAAGAAACTAATAAAACGCATGTACAAAGTGATTTAACACGACAAGGACTTAAATGTTTAGTCCACATGAAAGGTTAGACTCTAACGCGAACAAAACCCTAATATACACGAGTTTAAATAAAAACCATACGTCAACTTTTCTTGTAAACACGTCAATTTGGCTAGGGAATGAGTATACGATGTTAATAAACGTTTGCATGCAAGGTACGACGTAAATATAAGTTAAACACGCGACCTTTAGATTTGAAAATATGTTTTTGGGTCACATACATCAATAAGGAAAATAATAGGCCAAGATGGACTTGTGAAACCCACAAGTGCTCACGGCTTAGGCCCAACCAGCCCAACAAGCCCAACAGTGGAGCCACAGCTTAATAAAAAGCTCATTTGAGCTTATTGATTGTATAACACCCTGTGTTTTCAAGTCATTGACGACGTCGATAAATCCACAATGTACCTTTTGTATTGTACGCGTTTGCTTTAAATCATCTCATTTGAGCTTATTAAGGAATTAGGGACTTAGTTAGTTCGTGGTTAATAAGCATACAAAGAAAGAAAAACCTTAACGGGCCAAGACGAGCCATTTATACCCAAACGGGCCCAATAAGTCACCTAGGCGGGCCTACAGCTTATTAATAAGCTCACTCAGGCTTATTAAGAGACCTACATGCTTATGGAATCCTCTATGGACCTTAACACGCCTTAAAAAGCTAGCCGAACCCTAATGGGCTTAACGACCAATTACCGTGTCTTCGAAGGCTATAAGTCCACAAATAAAGCTTTGGCGGCTTAATTTGTGAGCTAGCACGCTTATAGGAATTGTATAAGCCTAGACAAGGCTAAGGACCAGAAAGTATTAAGCCCGAACCCGTAAAACCTTTGTCGGGGCCTTAACAGGCCCAAGTACGGCCAATAAGAGTGCTTATTAGCTTATTAGTTATTTTGGAATTAGAATAAATAAAGACAATACAGATTATGTAGGGCTTATTATTAATTGAAAATGAAATTGTAAAGCATTTAATAACCCTAATGGGTGTTTGTCCGAGTGATATTTTTGGGCTTTCGGGTACCCAATAAGCTCTAAAATAAGCTACAATAAGTCCCGATGCTTTTTTAATGACTTATCAGGCCCACTGAGTCTTATTGAGAAACATTTAGACGTGTTTTATATCTTAATGGACCGTTAAACGCTTAAACGGACCTTTAACTGGGCCAATAAGGCAAGTTAACGCCTATATAGATCGTTGAGCTTATTTATAAAGCCCTAAACACTTTTTATAACTTAATTGAATCTTAAACAAAAGAAATGCACTTGTTGAGTTTTATTTGCGAGACTAAAATGCGATTTTTGCAAATTGAGGGTTTTAAATGTACAATTCGAAACTTAAGGGAGTAAATTGTCATTTTCGAATTGTGATAACTCCAGGGACTATTTTTGTCAATTCTGAAAACTTAGGGGCTGTCTCAAACTTATAAGGACCAAAAATGTAAACTTGTAAAGTTTAGGGACTAAAAGTGTAATTTATGAAACTTGGGGGTTTAAATGTAAATAAAGGATATTTATAAACCCAGGGGCTGTTTTGTATTTATAAGAAACCTAAGGGTATATTGTGAACAAAAGTGAAGTATGAAAACTTAACGAATTGGTGAATTTTAAGTTGTTCGGACATTGATCGGGTTTTATTAAAAAATTAATAAATAAGTTATATGTATTAAAAATGATTCCTGCGTTTTCTCGAGAACCTTTAGATATTTTAAATACAATAACCATGTGCACACCACACAAGTGATAACGTTTTTATCTACTTAAAATGAATTTAGTTTATACAACGTGTCGTTAGCTTAAATGTGTAAACTAAGACTTGACCGTACTTACTTAGGTGACTGGACGGACTTTTCATGTGATCCATGTTACTTGGATATTTATTATCATTCGGAGAACTACCGACTAAGGTGAGTTCATAGCCCCATGTTTTACAATTATTTAAATGATTTACATCCTTGGGGTGAGAACATGCTTTGTTTTACAAATTGGAACGCACAGTGTACATTTATTACAACGTTCACGTGTTTTGCTAAGTAGCGATAATACCATGAGCCCTTTTATCATGAATGTTCAGTTGCATAGTTGTAGTTTGGGAACTGCATTGTTGTGAGCGAGAATGTTATGATACGATCTATTTGGGATTGACGATTCCGTTTCCGGTGATAGCTATCGCACTGGGGACCACGTAACGCTATACCATGTCGGATTCGGGATTGTATTCTATGGTTTCGGGTTAGAACATCATTCAGGGCTTTCATTGGCCATATTTTGCATTCATACATCTGTCAGCCTCAGCTGTCTGAGCTTAGAAAACGTGACACTCTTTATGATTGTTTGCATGTAGTGGTCTAAGTCATACAATGACAAATCTTGCAGGTCTACTATTGATTTACATAAACCTATGAATTTACCAACATATGTTGAATGTTTTAGCATGTTTTTCAGGTCAATAAGGCACGAGTGCGATGCATCAATTGGAGTTCATATTGATAGATTTCAACACTTAGATTTGAGGTGTTTTTTTACATTTTGGGAAATTGTTATTAAACCGGATCTTTAGTTATATTGTTGATAACCAAATTTGAAGCCATTGGGCTTATGTAACAAACAAGTATTTTGTAATCTAATGTATCTTTTTCAAACGACACGTTTAGTAGTCGTTCTCAGAATCTTGTGCTATTGATCTATAAATGTAACGCCCTCGGATATTCAAACATTCCGCTGCGTGCTCATATTTGAGGGTGTTACAAAAACCGTTATAGTTTTAAGGGGGAGTTTTTATTTAAAAATATTCATTTTCGGACTAAGTACTTTACATGATTTTATTTCAAGGGGGAGTTTTTGAAAAAATTCATTATTCAAGGGGGAGTTTGTGAAAATTGAAAAACAAATCGAAAATGATAATCACAGGGGCTAAATGTGTCAATTTTCAAAAAAATTTCGATGGCTATAAAAGGGGCATAATTTTCGATCATAAATTTTTATAAGTACCGAATCTATTTACCGAGTTTTAGAAGAAAATCATAACAAATCATTTTGAGTTCATTACAATGATTGATACTATTTTTCTTCCTCAAACGTAAGTGGGTGAGCGTTATAAATTGATAATTGATGTTTATGTGTCATCGAGTTTTTGTCAATAATTACACATCAAGGATGATAATATGCATAGATTAAGTGAAAATACATGATGAATAGCCTAGACATGATTAACCATTCGTTTAAATTGAAATTCGGATGTGTATGACGTTTACCGAGTTTGATGTTTATCGAGTTTAATTAATTGACTTCAGGTGGTAATCCGAAAATGATAATATAATACAATGGATTGAGTTTGTTTTTTCATATGTCAAAAAGAATCATTGTTTGTGAAACTCAGTAATAGTCAAAAAAGTCAAAAACTCAGAAAGGTCAAAAAAGTCAAACCTCGTAATACTAAATGTCTCAAATTCAGTGAAAGTACGTTTGTGGAAACGTGAAGGTGTTTTAAGAAAGAAATAATGTTGATGATTCATGCTTATGATGTTTAATGCTTAAATGTATGTGGAATAATAAGATCGGTTTCTCAAGTGTGGTGAATAATTTTGAAAAAGAAATCAAGCTTTATGAATTTTGAGCTCTGGAGTCTATATTTCCTATTCGTACATTGTTTGATAGTGGACTATAAGTCAACTGTCGTGTTTCGGCCGTTTTCTTGCAATGAAAAGAATGAGGAGGTGAGTGACTTTGTGTCCATTCAATTATTGAATCTAGATATGTTTGTCTTCATTGTTTATTTTTCATGACAAAAATGTGTAAAGCATACGTTTTTATACTGATCTTGTTATCCCATATTCAATTGTTTTAAGTAGACTAAGTAATGTCAGCTTTGGCCATTTTCTGCACATGAAAAGATTAATGAGGAGGGTGAGTGATTGTGTCCATTCAGTTGTGGGTTTTTTGTTTGAGTTACCTGATTCTATGTTATCAATTATAAAGAAGTTTTGTGTCAAAAGATTTCTGGTAAAAAGTTCTCAAATTGTTTATTGTGTCAAAATGATTCTCTTTCACAAAACAATTTTAGAAGTTGAATGATTTCTCTTTAAATTTTTATAAATGGAGGTCTTTGATTAATAAATCAAATGAAGGAAATTTCATAATTCTTGATAAGGTATCAGGTTCACAAAGTATTTCTGGTGAGGACTATTCCTATAAAACAGGTAAAGAGAGAGCTAAATCCATACGCGAAAAGCAAATCAAAAGTGATTATCATGTTCGAAAAAAAGAATACCACGAACACACAAAAATGGTAAATCAAAAGAAATAAAAGATATGGCATGTGCAAGAAAAGCAAAGAACGTTCACATGGGAAAGAAAACTGATCTAAAATTTGTTCTAAATGAATTGCCTGAACTATAAAACAGTACATAGTGGAAAAGACAAAAAATGTCAAATGTATTGTTTGTTATTAACATCTCAATTGTTCATTCATTTAGTAATCTTCATGGCACTGCGATACCCCGGAAATGCATAATTCTGACGTATATCTTCATGAAATCAATCCATTACGATTCAGCATTGCAGCTTCCTTTATCCGTATCATGGATTTATATGGCATTAGTTTGGCATTCTTTGATGAAGACGGATCAAAGATATAAGCTCCATACGTTTATGTTGGTCAAGAAAGAACTTACTCTTAACTATGATTGACTTCAGAACATTCTTTCATCTACACAAGTAAACTTAGTACTTAACAACAATAATAATTCATTCGTGCCACCACCATCATTTTCTGACATGGTTCCATTCTACAAACAAGTATTGGGATTTCATTTAGAGTATGATAGACATCATCAAGTTTCAAGAAAAATGGTCTTCTGCTGCATGGAAAACGTTATGAAGTATATTCTCTAATGCTTGACAACAGTGTCACTAGATTGGATTAAACTGCCGTGTTGCAGATAATGAAAATGATGTATTGCTTTGTCAATAACATTCATGTGGATTATGCGGAGTTACTATGGGAAGGACTTTACTATTCACTTCATCATCCAACATCTTGGATTCCATATCCAAGATTTACAAAAATCATTGTCAGTCATTACATGACTATCTTTCCTGACATCTCAAGACGTGCTCAAGACATGTATCACAACTTGTAAGATGATGATATCATGAAGAATATTTTTTACTCAGGAAGACACAAAAACAAAGTTAGAATGCAGATACCATCTTGGATGATCACTGAAGAAATGAAGCACATGGAGCATTATCGAATGTATGCGAAGGTGTTTGGGATAGATGTTCCTCTGACTCAGTCACAGCCGACTGAGTCTACCCAAGGAACGCATAGGATAACTAGCGCCCCTAGGTCACCTAATCCTAATAAGGAAGCAGAGTCAAGTGCTCTAAGACGATCAACTGTGATTCGTCTTTGTATCCCTGAAAGGAGATCCACACGTCTTATACCACCAGCTCCAGTGCCAAATGTTGACAAAAAAGATGAGATAATTTTACAAGATACATTACAAGTTAGTCTTGCTGAGCATAAAAGTCATGAGGAGCAGGAAGCAAGAGAAAATGTGGCACTGGTTGATGAGCACTTGGCATCTGAAGAAATTGAAAAGATGGTGGATAGACAAGAGAATGTTGTTGATGATAGTTCAATCCCTAGGAATGATGAATCAAATATTCCCAGCACTAGGATAGATCCCAAGAGTAATAAGGAAAGTCCGGAGGTGGAGATTACTAAAGATGTTAAGACAGAGATGTACTTCAGGAGATGAGCATCAATATCACATTGATCAGATGAAGAATTTCTTGAAGAGTGACATTGTCTGGGAGAGTAGAAAAGAAATTCTTGTCTCTCCACATCCACGAAAGACCACACCATTAGTTCATAGCTGTCAAAAAGATCCTGAAGCTCCAGCATTATCTCTGATTAATCAAGACCTTTTGTATTTGAAGAAAGGAAATTCTGGACCCGAGAAGATAGTATTGTCACTTCACAAGTTTCCAGCAATTATCTTCAACGATGATGATATTGAAGAACGAACTTCCAGATGGGTGAATAAGTGTGTAAAGAAATTTAATCCTTATGCTCGATATGGTGTTGAACATTGGAAGAATCCTCATGCGAAGATCTTCTACATAAGGAAACAGAAAGAGCCTGGAAAACCAAAGGAAGAGATTTATTCGAACTCAAAAATCGTTCAAGTCATCAAGACATATTGGGAATTGGGTCATGAACACAAGTTTATCACAGAGATTGTTGCAAGAAGAGCTAATGATTGCATAGTATCGATTACCGAGCCTGATTACAAGAATCTTAACAAGAATGATATTGAGGACATATACTTGTTGATTATGAATGGCAAGGTACCGGATTATGCAGATACAGGATTGCTATGGTCTTTATCGGTATTCATTAGAAGTAAAGTGATATGGGAAAGAGTGCATGACTTTCAACTTGGAATTGAAAGCTATCAACAGAAGGTTAATCTCACTGCACCAACAATGACTTTCCCAGGAATTAAAGATCATGAAATGTTCTCTATCATCTATGAGCCTGTGCATGGAATTATTTACAAGAATAGCAAGAAAGAGAAACGGGTGATGAGACATTCAGAAATCCATAAGTTTTGTGATGCAACGTTAAATAGAGTGTTAGAAGGTCTGAAGAGTTATAATAATGATATCAAGTATGGGTATGTACAAAAAGATCTCACTAATGATGAAGTAGAGTACTTGAAGTTGTTTGAAGAAGAGATTGAAGAAAAATTAAAGCATCGTAGACAAATGAGAAGATGGGAGATGTTCGTGAATGGAAGACCACTTGGACCACGAAGAGAACGCCCTGAATAATCGACCCTTAGGGGGAGATTGTTTGGAATTATACATTCCTGACTTAGTACCGTTAGTCATATACTTAGTACCGCTAGTTATAGTTAGTACTGACAGTACAAAATGTTAAGTACTGCTCAGATAGTTAGTACCATTAGTATAAAATAGTTAGTACCGTTTAAGAGATATGCATGAGTTATTATAGGAAAAGATATGCATGATCTTTTACGCGTTTTGTAAGCCAAGATTAAGGTTTTCCTTGGTGTATAAAAGGAACCCTTACGGCATAGTTAGAGATATCAGTTCATTGTCAATCTCATAGTTAGCAATTAATACAAAAGCTTAGTTATCAATATTCATTGTTCTTCTTTGCATTATAAGTTAGATTCCGCATAACTTATAGTGTTCTTAATCATTGTTTCTCCTGTAGTTTGTGTGAATCTATTCATATTAGCTACAACCCTTAACAAGGTAGTAAGATCTATATTCAAAGGGATCCACAAGTGGTATCAGAGCCTGTAGAGAAACTCTAAGTAAGAAGAACAAAAACCAATTATGAACCTCTATCTTACAAAGCAATTCAATGGCTGGATCAGAAGATGATATTCCACCACCACCACCACCACCATCACAAACACCAACACAACAAACTCCTCACACTGTTTCAACCATCAAACTTCCTATTCTCAAGAAGGGAGAATATGACATATGGGCCATGAAAATGGAACATTATTTGGCCCATACAGACTATCCTATCTGGGAAGTTATTCAAAGAGGAAATGGTCCCGTGAGTGTCTCAACTGATACAAATGGTTTAATAAAGGTTCTGCCTCCTAAGACTGCAGAAGAAATTTTAGCTCCAACTTGGAATTGAAAGCTATCAACAGAAGGTTAATCCCACTACACCAATAATGACTTTCCTAGGAATTGAAGATCATGAAATGTTCTCTATCATCTATGAGCCTGTGTATGGAATTATTTACAAGAATAGCAAGAAAGAGAAACGGGTGATGAGACATTCAGAGACCCATAAGTTTTGTGATGCAACGTTAAATAGAGTGTTAGAAGGTCTGAAGAGTTATAATAACGATATCAAGTATGGGTATGTACAAAAAGATCTCACTAAAGAAGAAACAGAGTACTTGAAGTTGTTTGAAGAAGAGATTGAAGAAAGATTGAAGCATCGTAGACAGATGAGAAGATGGGAGATGTTCGTGAATGGAAGACCACTTGGACCACGAAGAGAACACCCTGAATAATCGACCCTTAGGGGGGAGATTGTTAGGATCATTAAAAGTGTCGATTATGTGATTTTGTGTTATTTAGTCATTAGTCTTTCTTTTGTTAATGTCAAAGTAGTTTGTAATAAGGTGTATTATGCTAAAAGAATGAAATAGCATAATTACCAAAGTCTAGGGACTTGAAGTGTTAAGTTAGGAAAATAAAGGAAGGAAAGCCTCCTTCCCTCACCTATAAATACCCCTCTAATCTTCATTAGAGGGTGATGCTTTGTAAATAACTCTTCCATTTTCCCTCCATTTTTAATATCATTTGGAATTTGAATACTTGTCATCCTCTATTATTCTCTCTATGATTCCATGATTGATATGTTTGATTCAAGGATAGATGAGTCTATCATTATATATATATAGTATATATATATATATATTTATATATATTATTATATATATATACTATATATTTATATATATAATATATATAATACATTTACTATAAGCAAAGTATTCATACAAAATTTTTTAGGAAAGGAATAAGTAAGAAATCAACACGGGTATCGTTCTCCTTAGTAAGAGGTGAATGGAAATTCACGTTCATGTCGCGAATCGAGCTTGATTATCATTAAAGATTTGATTTTGGATTCTAAAACTAATAACGCAAAGAGAAAAACACATAAAGGTAAGTTAAACTAAAAATAAAGGCAAATTAAAAACCCTAACGACATTTAAAATGAAACAATTAATAACTGGAAAAAAAACTAATTAACCAATAATGACAAAAATTTAACTCTTAAAACTCAAAATGTAAATTTCTTAAATTAAAATGCATTAAACTAATTTTAAAAATACAGAATATATATTTTAAAATTTATAACTATTAAAAACTATTTTTTAACAAAATAATTCTAAAAATGACTTAAAAATATTAAACTTAATCCTAAAAATCTATAAAATTTAGAAAAATCCTATAAGCTAAAAAGGAGGTTTATAAAGAAAAATTACTAAATAAGCTGTAACAGATAAGCTGCTAAAAATCATATAAGCTAAATAAGCTAAACTTAAAATAGTATAAATAATAAGTGAAAGGAGACTTAAACGAAAAAGACCCAAGGGCGCAGATGGTTAAGGTGTTGGTGTTGTGAAGGAGAGGTCGCAGGTTCGAGTCTTATGACCTACCTTTTTGCAAAACATTTTTATTTTTCATTTTCTTTTTGAAAAAGCTATAAAATAAGTAAAACTAAGCAAATTTAACAAAATGACTTTTTGACAAAACTTATAAATAAGCAAGTAAAAAAGCCAAATTAAAACTGACAGATTGCCTCTATGCTTTTAGCTTTAACCATTAAGCTTCAAAAGCATTAATAAGCCCCTAATAAGCAAACAAAAGGAAAACAAGTTAACAAAGACTCTAACCTAGACTCAATAAGCACTTAATGACAGGAAATAAGCAAACAAATAAGTTGTAAAGCATTAAAACCCTTAAGACGGTTTGACCCAAAACCATTTTTAAAGGATTTTTGACCAAATTTAAGCTGAAATTTAGGACAAATAAGCAATGAGAATAAGCTGAAAACTAAAAACAAATTAAGACCTATACCTAATAAGCACTAGTGATTAAAAATAAGCAAACAAAATAGGCTGGAAAACAGTTAAAAGCTTTTAGACATCAGACTAAAAAAAACATATTCTAAGGACTTTTTTTGCCAAACATTTAAGCTAAAATAAGAACTAAAGAGCACTAGGTATAAACTAAAAAGTGAAAACAGATTGAGTTCTAGACTCAAATAACATATTAAGCTAGATTTAATCAAAAAAATAGAAAATAAGCTAGAAAATGCAAATGCAAAGGACAGACTCACAACTTGTTTTCGCTTTTTGAAGGAAAATGACACTTTTGAAGCTTAATATTAAGACTCATAATCTACTTTACCAAACTTAAAAACTCAAAACAGCTTGAGCTTATAACTCAATAAGCATAATGCAACAAAAGTTAACCTAATTTAGACTATGATATGACCTCTAAAAATCTAAAAATTAAGCCCTTTACCCTACTTGACTGTTTTTAACCAAAACCTTTAAATGACCATTCGTAAATTAGATAACTCAAAACAGATTTGTAAAGATGCATTTGAAACTCAATTTAAGCACAAAAACAGCATTTCAAGTAGTATTTAAATAAGCTTAAACAAATAAGCAGTTTTAGGTAACTTCAATCTAGCAGACTTGAGTTTTTGATGAACAAACCTTAAAACTTTGACAAAACTGAATTTAAGCTTATAAAAACTAGTTCTAAGACTAATTTAGAGCTTATGAAAATTGATTTGGGAACCAAAAACAACCTGCACACTATTTTCATTCATTATAAAAGCTTATCCCAAACACTCCTTTAGAAAATAAAAATGAACTTTAAGCTAAAACATATCCAAATAAGCCTTAATTCATAAAAACATATTGAAAACTAAACATCTTAAGGACTAATAAGCAAAAACTTAAGGAAAATAAGCACTAGATAATAAGCTACTAATAATAATTAGCTATGATAACTAATAAACAGACATAATTTTTAAAACTCTAATCAAACTTATTCTAAGCTATAAACAAAACATATTAAGCTATATTAAGATAAAATAAGCATTCTTAAACTATAATAAGCACTGAATAAGCAGTCTAATAAGCAATGATAGGAAATTAAGCTAAAAAGAGTAAAATGAACATACCTTGTCCTTTGCTTAAACAAGGACTAAAAACATGCTCTTAGAGCTATTCTACAAGCTCTAGCTTATCAGAGATAAGCTGGTAATAACCCATAAGCCTATCCAGGTCTGGCTTATCTTTCTCTTATAGCTTATTTTGATGAATTTAAGGTATTGAGAGTGATAAGGCTTATTCAACTAAACTTTGAGGAAGCTTAGCTGAATAAGCAATAGCTTAGAAGGTAATGAGCTTATTTGAGCTTATATAAGTAAATTCAAAACACATTTCAACCAATTACTTAATAGTAAAAACAGAATTAAAAACACAATTATAAATGAAACTGACTTTTATTGATACCAAAAAGAGATTACAAGCTTTGTTTAAAAGAAATTACATTAAGAAAACGACAATAAGCTAAAAGCTACACTACTCTACACTACTCCTACACTAGATGCCTTGATATGTGTGACTTCACCTTCAATTTACAATGAGGAGAGAATATTCTAGGCCTTCCAGGAGCGTCATATAGCTTCAATCTCAGCCTTTAATTCGTAACAAACCAAAATCCGTCGTTTTGAGCCCTTGGATTGATTCCATGTCCTATCCTTTAATAATATAGCTTAGGATTGCCAGCGTGGCCTGAATGGTGTCAGACGTGTCAGGGGATGCTTTCTAAAAGGAATCGCGTGTGAGTAAATGGATAAAACCCTATGTGTTTTGTTGCAGGGTAAAAAACAGGGAGGGAAATGAAAAAGATGTACAGTGAATTTGGCCCCTTATAACTTGGGTTGACTGGGGGTGGATTGGGCTTTGACTTTGGATTTTAGGCTTGGACTTTGGATTTGTATTTTGGACTTGTATAATTGGATGTAGGCTGTTTTATATAAATACAATGTTAATGGGCTGACCCGACCCAATAAAATGGGTTTGGGTTGGCCCATTAAGGATGTATACGCCTTCGGCTTTGATTTCTCATACTTGATCAATCTCGTGCTCGGTTTTTGTCCGTTTTGTTTTGTTTTTGTCCATTTTAGATATATCTGTTACCTGCACAATACAAATCACAAAACACACATATACAATCTATTTTTCATGTATTTTTGGTCTTTTAAGCTCATTTTAATAAGGAAAAATGATATGTGTTTAAACACATATCAGGGTACTTCAACTTCATATGATCTTCACGTTCCCACGTGAATTCAGGGCCATGTTTCTAATTCCACTGAACATTGACGATGGCAATCCTACTACGCTTGAACTTCTTAAACTCTCTTTCTAAAATTTCCACAGGCTCTTCTACAAAATTCAACTTAGCATCAACTCGAATCTCATCCAAAGGCACTTGCAGTGTTGGATCAGCCAAACACTTCTTAAGGTTCAACACGTGAAATGTGTCATGAAAACCATTCTATTCCTCAGGCAAATCATCGATAGGCCACATGGCCTACTTTCTTAATAATCTCAAATGGTCCAACAAACCTAGGTGCTAACTTTCCCTTTTTCCCAAAGCGTACCACAACTTTCCAATGCGACACTTTGAGCAAGACATAGTCACCTACACTAAACTCTAGAGGCTTCCTCCTCTTATCAGTATAACTTTTCTGACGATCACACGCAGCCTTAAGTCTATTCTTAATCTGTGAGATCTTCTCAGTAGTCTCTTGCACTAACTCAGGTCCTATCAACTGACCTTCTCCAACCTCAGCCCACATAATTGGCAAACAACACTTTCTACTATACAATGCCTCAAACGGAGCACATCTCACACTAGAATGATACCTATTGCTATATGAAAACTCAACCAACGGAAGAACCCGTGTTGTCATTTGACTGTCTATAATCAATGTAAAATTTGAATCGATGTACTTCTGGAATAGTTGTTTACCACCTAAATGGCTGATTGTCACTGAATCAACATTCTTGAAATTTCATCTTTGTCACTTGCTTTTGTAGTTGATGCATATGGTAGGAGCATTGTACTTGTGGAAAGGATATCAACATCTTGACCAAAGAGTGACATGGATTCCCGTTTGAATCCATGTTCAGGATGCTGAGTGCCTATTGACGTCTCCTTTTGGTAAAGAAATTGAACGGTTGTGAAATGAAGAGGATTACACGAAATATGCATTGATGATTTCTTTTGCTTTGGCACTTATTTATATTGATTGCTATGCAATCTTTTAGTTTCAGAATAACGCTGCAATTCCTTTACTTAATTTACTGGATGCAGTCTCTGAATTACTGTCTTCTTTCTCAGAACAAGTGTTTTGTTATGACAACTATAATCAAGCTCCCCTTCCTGAATCATACATTCAATGCTGGATTGGATTTTGATATGACCTTCTGGTGTTTACATCAACTTATTTGTCCTTTTCAAACACTTGTGTGAGTTTCGTTATGATGAAGAATTAAATCAAGCATGTATTTTCGAGGTGAATCATTGTTAAATGATCATCTGCATCGTAAAATGATTTGAGCTAATCAATATCCTTGTTATAATTTCTGCATTGCGCTTTTGATTTCTGAACTTGCAAGCTTTTTCAAACATTGTTTCTGGTTTTGTCAAGTATCTAGTCTTGCAATCAGGTCTGAGAACGAAATTATGTGTTTGGTAAGATGATTTTCTTAGTAAATCCAAAGTCATGAGAGAATGTTCTCTTGAAGATGGCATTTTGTGGGTGGGGGTGCGGGGCTACAAAATCTTGTAAAGTTTCTATGAGAAAACTTGAGTTGTGTCTGAAATTTGCTCGAAGACTTGTTCATGCATTTTTAATTCTTGAAAGTAGTGTATTTCTTTGAACGTTAGAAGTTTTAAGCACGCAAGAAACAGTGTGATTCTGAAGACACTTGATGATTGAGTTCGCCAAAATGGTATTTGACCATTTTGATGTAAGTGGATAATGGATATCGGATCTAAGTGTTATGAAGTCGTTGATTCTGTATTGTGGTGAGAGAGAATGCAATTAACTCTACGGGATTTTAACAACTTCTATGATTTGAAAACAGAAGAAGTAAAAAAAGTTTACTTGTCGGGATTTTAACAAATTCAATAGGAAAACCGTGAAATTAAGATTGACCTATTTCGCATTGAGGTGATTGCATGTTTCGCTCTTGAAAAATGAAAGTTGCATGTCTTCGCTGAGAAATGAAGTTGCATGTTTTGCCTTCAACTATCTAATCATATTTCGCTTGAAAAATTAATCCTGCATATATTCACTTGGTTTTTGAACATATTTCGACTTAAAAATTCTAAACATATTGCTTGGCCTCAATGCTGCATATTTCGCTCAAATATCAACATATTTTGCTTCATCTGTTTAACATATTTCGCTTGTCTTTAAACGTACATATTCCGCTTAAAATTTACACTTGTATATTTCGCTTGAATATCAAACGTACATATTCCGCTTAACAAATAACGTGCATATGCGCGCTTTCGATTTACCAGTGACATATCCGCTCGGCTGTCTTTTTTTAAGTGTTGGACCACTTTTACTGAAAACATTAGTAGCCTTTATCTTGTGAAGCAAAATTTGTGGATCTATGTCCCTTTGTTTTGACCGGTTTGGGACCACAAAAAATAAGAACAAACACAAATAAGCTCGAAATAGCACCCAATGATGCCTTCGAATCAGCACAAAAATTATGAAACTAAGAAGTAGTTTGAAGAACAAAGAAAACGGATGACGTGATTTGTGTATCTTCGAATCAAACAAGAGTAACCAGTCGAGAGAAAACGAAAGAAAAAATAAGTCGATTCTGTAAATAACGCTTAAAACTCTTAGTCTTTTGTATCGTGAGGCTTAGTAGACAAAATAAGACTACGGTTTTGCCTTTTCTAAACCACAAAATTCGAACACTAAACACCCTTGGCGAGTGCTACCACCATTGTTAGTATCTTATATTCTTTCACAACTTATAAGCAAACGAACTCAAAGCAAAGTCTGTATTTTTCGCTAATTAGATAGTAAGCCTCTCAAATAAGCTCTTATTGAGCCCATGCAACAAGAAAGAAAAAGATGAGAGGAAAAAAAGAGCCTTGTGAAAGTTAGGTATAGAAAGAGAATTGTGTAAGTTACAAAAGAAAGGAAATGCAACCAAACAACCCTCTCCACTGTGGGAGGAGAGGGTGTCTATTATATTACTCTTGAGCCAATAAGTGCATGTGGGCTTCTAATTGGGTCGGGCATTTGGTAACTTGGGCTTTGAGCCGAAACACGGGACAATATTAGATTACAACCAAGCCCGTTGAACCCATAGCCTATTACAATACAAGACCTAGTTTGACTTTATAAGACCGATAACATTCTTGTTTGACTTAATATAATTAAGGCTAACAGTTTTACTTGCGGAATAGTGAACAATTGAATGACAATTTGATGGGATCTCCTTTCTAACTTAAACACGAACTAAAGTTGTGTTTAAGTACAAACTTTACCCAATACTGGATATGAAGGAATCAGTGGCACTATAGTTTGATTCGAGGAGTAAATGCTCTTGAATGTGTTTCACATTAGTTGCAAGAGATAACATTTACTCTTTTACAACATTCCTTTTATATGCAAGGAATTAGAGTTTACAAAGGGTTCCCCTTTACACGTGTCAAGCATCAAATGTGTGGTTGAGATACCATTAATGCCTGTCATATACTGCAATGAGAAAGTTCAGTTTTAGGAACACTTTGAGATATTCTTGTGCACTTTCTTTACAACTCTGGAAGAAAGTCACTTTCCCACAAAGTTTATTCATTTTTCCTTTTTTGAATTAAAGAAGAACCAACAGTTTTCCTGCCTTGTAAACTTCAAGAAGCAAAACTCTTTGTTCAGTTTTTAGAGGAGATCGACATCGTTCAGCGTGGCATTGCCAACCACGCTGAACTGAAACTCTTTGTTTTAGATCTTGATCTTTAGATGTTGAACCGCTACAGGAACTGAAGTGAAGACATCTTTGGTCTTCAAAGGACTCTGAAGGAGTTGAGTGCTGAACTATCTTCAGCAAGACTATTTTAACTTGGGTGATTTTATCTTCACATCTATTGATAAACTAAGGGGCACTGAACTACACAATTTTTTCTAAAACTTCTTTGATGATACTATCTTTTTGGGCTTAGGTTATATGTCTTTAATTAAAAAAAGAGTAAGCTTTATGGATGTGTGTTTGTGTTTGTTTGGATTTTCTGATACGTTCTATAGTATGATATGTCGTCGTTTGCGGTGAATTTCTGCATTTTGTGTAAACTGTGGTCGTAGGTGCTTTATAGGCTGATGTTTGTTGTTAAATGATTATTTTATATGCACTGAATAATTTGGCCTCAAAAACATTGTTAAAAAGTGAAATGCATATTTAAATTGGCATGTAACGACACATCCAATGGATGGTGCCATAATTAATACAATTGTATATTGTGTTTCAAGCAATGTATGTAAAAACATGGTTCATTAATATATATCCGCTAATTAAGAAGCATTGCAAAATAAGTGAATCCTAATATTGTTAATGGTCATAGTTAGAAATAGCAGTCATTGGGTATGATGTGGAGAAGAATGAGAAAAGGGAATAATATTGACTAAGACATGAGCTAACACTGGAACAATCACAACAAGGTGTTAGTAAAGACGTCTTGGTAAACATTAGAGGGTTGAAAATGAAAACAAAAAGTTATGATAAAGTGTGAAAAGAAAGAAGCCCTCCATATACTTTAGGCAGAAACCGGGTCAATACGTATGCTATTAGTATTCACAAAGATGAATTCTGGTATTGAAGAAAGACATCATGGACCCAGTGATGCAATGAACATCTCTTCCCAGCTATTCGAGTCTCTCTCAAAAGATTCTTGTCTCATTTGTCACAGAGATTACATAACTTCTATTGACTTCTGATGTGTCATTGTGTGGTGTATATTTTATTGATTCAAGTTTTAAATTTATATTTTGCCGACTAAGCCAAAAACAACACTTTAACGGGCAGTGTACCCGATCGGTAGTAGTTTCGTGGTAAGTAGGGTGTCGAACACTTGAAGCGAGGTTAAATCTATCAAAATAATTAATATATTGGTTATCTAATCTATGTTAATTCTATTATATTCTAAACCTATGTCAGTCCTAATCCTAATTCTAACGGGAAAAAGGGGGTTTTCAGCCTGAGAGACTGGCACGGTTTGGTTGGTGACTACAATCAATTCAAGGCACTTTAACCCACGCAAGCTAATAAACAAAAGATAAAAGAGCGATCGAGCCAAATATAAGAAAACTGTATTAACCATTATTAATCCGATTAGAAAGTTGGTTTGTTTATTCAGTGCAATGATTTCTTCTCTCGAGGCGGTATATCATTCTTAAGACTTAGGCGTTACATCATCCTAAGACCTAGACACATTAATATTGTCACAAATAAAGCAACGCATAAATCATCCTTATTTGCTGAATTATAATCTATCTTAGGGATTAATCAATGGTAATTTGTTAAACCCTAGCTCATAGAGACTTTTAACCCACTTACCGCTTAATGTGATGTATACACTAGTATCCACTTGTCAACTAGCCAAAGGAATCATAAACGAAATATGTTGAATTATCTAGGTTCACCTTCTAGTCAACACGATCAATAAACCATTGGCAATATCCAATTAACTAGTTAAGCCTAAAGTGTATCCTAGACACAGATTTAGAAGGACAATATTTATGATCCTATGATTTTAGATGTATAAATTACTATATGGAGAGTTATCCCAACACAATACTTACTTGGTCCCGTATCACTAGATCCCAGTTGAAGATAGGTCGTAACAAAACGCGTAAACAAGTATAAATTGATAACATAAACAAGCAATTCAATGGATAAAATCAAGAAATCATGATAAACAATACAAATATTCAGATCTTAATAATAATTGCTAATACCCGGAAGGAATTAGCCTTCAAACGTCATAATAAAATACAAAAATAAATTATTTAGCCAAGGTGAACTAACCGAGTTAACGAATGATACCAAAAACTGAACGATTACTAAAGTATATGGAATTACACATTGTCTTCTATGGAATTGATAACGTTGCTCGACCTCTTCTGCTCTTTTTCTCCTCTGAAAATTGACTTTTATGGTTTAGGTATCGAGAATATGATTTAGCACACTTAAAACTCATTTTTGAGTTTTTTATTTATAATGTCTGGAAGTCAGTTCGATACGGCGTATCCAAATATTGGATACAGCGTATTAGGGATTTCTTGGAGTAGGGACCACGTTTGATATCTTCCAGAATATTATATTCATTCCATATTTCCAATACGATGTTTTGGTCTTCTGGATACGGCGCATTGAGCTTTATTCCTCTGTGGTCTTTGGTGAGTGCGGACACGGATACGTCGTATCTTCCTTGATGGATACGACGTATTGGTCTTCAACATAGTAATCTTCAAAATATCTTCATTTAAGCTCCAGAATGCCCGCCTTTTGCTAACTTTCACCAATTACTCCATAATTATTGCAATTCTCAAATATAAACAATTAAGTAACAATTCTTTGTAATAACTATACAAAATGGGTTAATAACATGGGATAAATGACGCTATAAAATAGACGTTATTTGATGTCATCAATGTTCTGGCAAAATCACAAGGAGAATGCGTAGGACTCTTAATATATATCTTGTTATTCACATTGTGTGACTTAGCAAGCATAATTTTGACAAGTGTCCTAATGAGATTTATAGATGATCTCTTTTGTCTCTAGACTCAATTGTGCACTTTGGTTTTAGTGATCAGAGGCTGGAGCAGACTGCCACCTTTTCAATATCAACTAACTCAGAGTGAGAAAGTCGAAAGAAATGCGTGTAATCTCCATGATAAATGAAACAAGAGTCTGTTGAGAGATTCTGAGTGGCTAGGGAGGGTTGTGCATTGCATCACTAGGTCCATGATGTCAGTCTTTAATGTCAGCAATCATCTTTGTGATTCTTGACAGCAGATGTATTGACCCGGTTTCTGCCTAAGTGTAAGGAGGGCTTCTTTCTTTTCACCCTTTATCTTAACTTTTCTTTTTAATTCTTCAACCCCTTCAGCGCTTACCAAGACTTCATAACTAGTACCTTGTTGGGTTTGTTCCAGTACTAGCTCCATCTCAGTCGGCACTTTTCCCTTATTCTTACTTTTACTCCTTTTTTTCATACCTAAGGACTACTACACTATCTAGTGGAATATCCCTGGGTAGATCCCTCCGGTTCTGGCTGGATCATGGGAATGAATACCTAAACTTAACCACCTTATAACTCCAATACAGTAATTTAAATGGTCGGTCTTTGGTACTTCCACATTTCAGCCAATCACGTAACCATTTGCTCCCCCTTCATATGTGCATCGATTAATCGAAAGAGTTTAGCACATATATGGGATAGCGTACACTAGAGATCTTAAAATTCACATCTTTAATCATATATTTTAATCACATCTTCTCCCCTTATCAAAAATGTCAAATCTCTTGATATTTTGGATATCAATTGATTCAAATATTCATAGTTTTGGGGAAAAGATGTCCGATTATTAACAAGCCGATTATTGGACCATATTAATGCTCCCCCTAAAATTATGAGGGTATTATATGGTGTTTGAGTATGTTAATTCGAAATTTACTAAGAAATTCTTGAAAATTCATACTCAAACACTATATAAGCCTAATTATAGTCTACACTACATATTTACATATTCACAAGAATTATTAATATACGAGAAATTGACCTGAATTGTAGTAGGACACAATATGACAAAGTCATATTGTCCGTTCAAGCAGCCTGAAGTCATTTCCGTATTCTTTCCCTCCAACGAACTTCTCTAAATTCCGCATCAACCTCCTCTTATAAAGTTGCTTATCGATATCCTAAAGCATAACCCGAGCTTTTCGTTTGTCTAAAGCACTCCATTTCCTTTTTGGCAGATATTCCATCCTTATTCCCTTAGCAATATCATTAAGAGCAGTCTGAACATCATTGAGCGTGCTGATATGTGTTTAATTACATATCACTTTTCTTTATAAAAACGAGCTTAAATGACCAAAAACAGATAGAAAATGCATTGTATATGTCTATTTTGTTAATTGTGATATGTAGGTAACGGATATTCAATAAAAGCGCAAAAATAAAGCCAAAAGGACAAAACCGAGCACGAGACAAGAAGAGCGTGAGAAAACGAAGCCAAGGACGTATTCATTTTAATGGGCCAACCCGTACTCGCTTATGGGCTGGGTCAGCCCATAAAGACTTACAAACCTTAGCTTAATATATAAGCCAATCCAATCCATAACCAGCCCAAGCCCAAAAGAAATAACCCAAGCCCAATAATGGATCCAAGTCAATAATTTAAAAGCGCGGTCAAAATTACTGTATACCCTTCTTCCTTGTTTTTTACACTGCAACGAATTAACATGAGTAAATCCACTCTCCACACGCTC
>BQNB010033995.1:0-51921 GCA_026074375.1 Tanacetum coccineum
AAATAATCTAATCCCCCCTAACTTATGACCCCTCACATCAAACAAGAACAAAAATGGTCCATTAAAGGGTTTAAAAATCATTTATCTCAAAAAAGCCCCCGTTTTAACCACTTATTTAATAATAGATAAAAAGTAAGATACAATTTTTGTAAATTTTATTTAAAAAGGCTTTAAGAATGGGAGTTCGTCATCCTTGACTTTTTACAATCCCCAAACTAAGCTTAAAACAAAATCATAATCAAATATAAGATTTGATGCTAACACTACTCATAAATGCTAATTGTGTACGCATTAGCCACTTTTCGCTCCCTTATTCCTAAATCCTCTAATGATTTATTATTATTATTATTGTTGACAAATAAATTATGTCCTTATAAAGTAAACTCATTTAAACCATAATTACTTAGAAATCCTTTCCTAAAGAGACGATATGCTGAGAATAAGGTCCACATTAAGGTTCTTATTTCGCATGATTTAAGGGTTATCTTTTTTATTTCATCAGAAACAACTCAACTACGAGTCCAGAGATGGAGGCTTTATTTAGATAACCCCGGAGTCGAAATTTGGCTTTATTATTAATCATTAAGCAATATTAGCCCTCAGTCCTTTATACAACTGACACATCGGACGTCCTAACCGACAAGAGCCAGTAGTCTTATTTTGACTTCAGGTATTCCCTTGACCTTTTTGAAGACCGACACATTGGGTGTCCTAACCGACAGAGCCAGTAAACTTTTATCAGTCTCGGATTATTATTATTACTTGGGCCTTCTTTTGAAGACTGTCACAGCATCCTAACCGACAAGAAACAGTGGTCTTATTTCTGCTTCAGTTTATTACATTATTATTATTATTATTATTATTATAGCCAAATTTCAAGTCCTGTGGTCTTTTAGCTTCCGAGACATCAGGCGTCCTAACCGACAAGACCCGGTAGCGTCCCACAACACTGACAAAACCTTGATGTGTACCTTACTTTCACCAGAAGGAATCTTTACGAAGGGATTTAAACTAAGAATTGCAAAAACCAAGCAACTTTATTTATTTAACAATTATATAATGTTTATTAAGCTGGTGGGAGCAAAAAGCCACAATTAACCTCTATGAGCTCTAAGAGATCCAACTACTCCATGCTTAGCATCTAACTTATACTTAACTCTATCATTTTTCGTTCTTTGCAAAATTTTAAAGTTTAGCAAACGCTTAGTCTCAAAAGGTAAGGGGAAAGCTAGAGTGCAAAACTCGGTCAAGTCAAAAATATCCCTAGTTCTACGGGCCTACTTATTCACATATCTAACAATAACTAAGAGTTTTTTTAGAGAAAATAAAGCAAAAAACTAAGTTCAAAATGGGGTTGCTAGGGACACAGCAAGGCACATGTATGATCAATTTCGATAGAAATCCCTCCACACTTAGAACTGAACATTGGCCTCAATGTTTAAAAATGTCGGGCATTACCCCCACACTTAAGAACAAAAAAAGCAAATGCTTAAAATTCCCTAGATATAAACATGAAGATGATCGGAGACTGAGTGATTGGAGGATTGAAAATAAGCACGGGTCTTCACGATCTTAAGGAATCCTGTAAGCAAAAACAGTACCACAAACCATAGAAAGAAGCACACCCCCATACTAGGGCTATATAATCACACACTTATTCATTAAGAAAATAGAAAGAAGAACAGGCACGGGTTGCCTCCCGAGAAGCGCTTGTTTATTAATGAGTCGCTAGCTTAGGAAATCCCTGCAAGCAAATCATCAATGAAATTTCACTAAAGCTATGACATTTATCGATCAAGAAATTATCACTCAGAAGATGTGGGGTTTTTCTTGTAAAAGAGAAAACTCCATTGATAAAGAAGATCCCAGGATCGAAAACTTTGTCTTCATTTCTGGAAGAAAATGAAAGAAAAGTGTCAATCTCAGAAGGATCAGTCAGGAATAGAAAATCTCTGACGAATAGAATAGAAGAAAAGTCATCCATAAGGAGAATGGGAAATCTCTTAGAGTGAACTCCATTGATGGTGAATATTCCAGTATCGAAAACTTTGTCTTTATTTCCGGAAGGAAATAAGACTAAAAGATTGATCTCAGAAAATTTCTCAGAAAAAATGGAGTCACAATCGGATAAGAAGAGAGGAAAATCATTAAGCTCATTAATTTTAAGATCCTTAGTTAATGTTTCAGATATATTTTTCTTTAAAAGTCTAGTCAACTCTCCTGGATCGTCCTCAAGATCAAAGTAAAAATGATCATACTCCGGTGGAGATATGATGTAAGCGAGTTCATCGGCGAACTCCTTATGATAAAAATCACTCCTATCAGCAGGAGGAAGCTGATCAATCGAAAGATCAAAATGAAACGATTCATACTCAGGAAGCGAAAGATCAAAATGAAAAGTGGTACTGCTACTACTCTTCTCTTCGATATGATCGACATCAAAACAGAATGATTCGTATTCAGGAAGAGAATGATCGAAATGAGAAGTGGTACTGCCACTACTCTTCTCTTCGATATCAAAACAAAATGTTTCATAATCAGGTAGAAAATCATCAAAATGAGAAGTGATATTGCCACTACTCTGCTTGTCTTTTGAAAAATCGATTATATTGATGCAATGAATAGAATGAATATCTCTCGAATTATTTCTTAAAGATTTATCAGTATAGAACACAACTTCTTCATTCTCGACTCTTGAAGTTAATTTTTCCTCGTACAGATCCACAAGAGCTCTTACAGTTAGGGATGGCAATGGGTCGGGTAATTTCTGGGATCGTATTTACCATCCCCATCCCCGTTTCTCAGCCTCATCCCCATCCCCGTCCCCATCCCCATCGGGGAATCGATTTACATCCCCATCCCCGTACCCAATGGGGATCGAGAATCCCCATGGGTATTCGAGGATTTTTTACCCTTATAAATAAAGCATAAAAATTACACAACTAAATGAAAATATAAAGAATTGACCTACATAATTTCTTAGAACGCATACGTTGTACATAGTTTAATTAATTAAAATGCCATTCAACTTTAAAGCATCGTAAATACTAAAATATCACATATACTATATAAATAAAATGGATCGAATGGGTGTATTCAGAAAAAATATTAGTTGAATAATATGTAGTTAGTACTTAACATTTTAAAAGTAGTCAATTCATTAAATATGGCATATACATACAAATATACTTCAGGTATAATACTTGTCAATACTTACTAACTAATATATATACATGTACATGTAGTATTAATATACAAATAATTTATATATATTTGTACATTAAAAAGTTTGGAGTCGGGTACGGGGCCGGGGATATATGTTATCCCCATCCCTGCCCTATCTCCGGTTTCATAATTCAAGGATTCCCGTCCCCGTCCTCATCCTGAGTCAACTCGAGGATTCCCTAGTCAATTTGGGTTTGGGGATCAGGTCCCCATCGGGTACGAGTTTTATTGCCATCCCTACTTGCAGTGTGCAAAAAAGGTATTCCTAAAATGATAGGAACTCTAGGATCAGCCTCAAAATCAACAATAATGAAATCGGCTAGAAAGTTAAAATTTTCCACAATTACAATAACATCTTCAACTATCCCCATCAGAAATGTGACAGATCGGTTAGCCAATTCAAGAGTCATTCAAGTGGGTTTCAGAGCTCTGATCCCAAGTTTCTCATAGATCGAAAGAGGCATAAGGTTTATGCTTGCTCTAGAATTGGCTAAGGAGTTACAAACCTCAAGATCTTGTAAGATACAAGGAATGAGAAACTTTCCAGGATCATCAAGCTTTTTGGGTACCTTGTTAAGAAGGATAGCAGAGCATTCAACATTTATCAGAGTATTTGTTAACTCTGCTAATTTCTTTTTGTCTTTTAATAAATCTTTTAACACTTTATGGTATTTTGGAATTTGAGTTAAAGCATCCATAAGACTGATATCAAAATGAAGTTGCTTCAATATTTTCAAAAACTTAGATACTTGAACATCATTTTTATCAAGAAGTTTTATCTTATTAAGCCTCAAAGGATATGGAATCTTAGGTTGATGAGGGTTGGGCTTAGGATCTTCCTTTTGTTTTGGTGGTGACACTAGCAGAAATCCTGGAGGTGGGACATGTGTGATACTTCATGGGCTTGTAAGATGCACCTCATCCATTGAATTCTATGGTTCTTTTTCCACTTCTACCTTATGAGTAGGAGGAATAGGGGTGGAATAGAAGGTTCAGCAGTAGTCAATCCACTCCTTGTCATAATAGAATTAACTTGCTCTCTCGGGTTAGGCTCAATGCTGCTCGGAAGAGCACCTTGAGGCCTTTCATGAATAATTTTTTTGCATTTGACTCATCAAATCTACAATTTGGGTGTTTTGGGTTTTCAGTTGTTGTATTTGTTGGGTATTGTGTTTTGCATTTGTTGCATTTGTTGGTTATTTTAAGTTTGCATTTGTTGTATCTTAGCTTCAGCCGATCTCATATGTTGAAACATCATTTCTTCCAAAGACGGCACAGTCGGCTGAGCTTGATTGAAATGATTACTACCCTGGTTAAAACTCTGATTCCTATTCTGATTATAACCTTGATTTTGAGAACCTTGGTTAAATCTATTTTGGTTTTGATTCTGGTTCTGGTTATTTCTGTTTTGATTCTTTTGATAATTTCCCTGATTATTTCCTTGATTGTTTCCCTGATTCTGATAATTAGGATGATTAAAACCGGGTGGTCCAAGGTATTTATTAGAACGATAGCTAAGCAGATTACGGTTACCTTGGGGTTGGTAAGAGTTACCACCCACATTATAGGTACCCGTAGTAGCATATACGTCCTCTTGAGTGTAGCCACTGGTGGCTTGACACTCGTAATAAGCATGTGGACCACCACAAGTCTCACAACCATTTTGAATATAATTAGTTAGTCGGTTCATAGCAAAGAGAAGAGCTTTAACTTGCTTAGTAAGAGCGGTAACATGAGCATCTTGAGTCGAGCTCCCACTAGCACTTGAAACTTGAGGTTTGTTTCGGGAAGTTTGAAATTTAGATTTGTTCTTGACAATAGTCAAAGCTTCTTGGGTATTCTTTATCAAAAAATTACCATTAGCTGCAGAATTAAGAGAATCCTGATCAGATTGATTTAAGCTATTATAGAAAGTATCAATCTGAGGGAGAGGAGAAAAGCCATGATGGGGACATTTGTTAAGAAGATCTTTAAATCGGTCCTAGGCTTTAGAAAATGTCTCATCGAATCTTTGTTGAAATCTCATGATTTCATTTCAAAGATTGGTGGTCTTAGAAGGAGGAAAGAAACGGTTCATGAACTTGGACACAAGATCGTTCCAAGTTGTGATAGAATTAGGAGGTTCTTTTTCTAGAAATAAGTCTAGCTTGTAAAACCCGAAAGCTCCTCGCCCTAGGTGTTGACCGATCCATCAAACAAGCAAAACAATGGTTAATACGAACAATACCAAACAAGGATTAATAAGCCACTATTAAAGTTCATCGAAAACCTTTTAAAGCTTAAATGAAACTATCTAAATCTACTTTGATTAGAGAATAAGCCGAAACCTTATTAAGCACTTTTTAATATCGAAACTAGCTTAAAACGAAACTAAATGCAATAAGCTCTAAAACTGAAACATAAACCTTTAAAAACACTCTTAATTATTTCCGAAATAAGTTATTCCTAACCAAACTGAAATAAGCAATTCTAAATCAAACTTATACTCGAAACTGAAATATATTTTTGCTCTTTGAAAACAATTACTGAAAAAGATTAAACCAACTTCTAAACTAAATCTAAGGTACCAAACGTCCATTTATATCCTATCGAAATAAGCTGAGCATGATCTTAACATAAACGAAACTACAAAATTCAATAAGCCACCCCATCAATACTTTCTATCCTAACAGTTTCGAAAGTCTCTTTGCCCCTTTTTATAACATTCAAAGTAATAAGCTAAATCTGAACCAGTAGGACAAAAACTATGAAGAAATTAAGCTAACAACCGAAATCCCGAATCAAAACAAATCTCTATACCATGAAACAAATCGAACCAAACCTGTGAAAATCTTCATACCATTCGAATTTATAACATCACTCGAACCATAAATATTAAACCAAATCTATTACATATTTTTGAAATGAAAATTTCATAAGAGATAAACTATTCTACTCTCTAATCTACATTCTACTATAATCTAAATCTACTCTACACATAAAGGAACAAAGATAAAAAAAGAAAAAAATGAGATCATAAAAGATAGATCTAGATCACGTCTGCTACTTATATCCTCCTCTTTTCTTTTTCCTTGAGTCAAGTATAAGCATGAGTAATAAAATGTGTTTTGGGCTTCATTTTGGGCTTTTAGCTAACTAGGCCTCATATTGCTCTTTCTGATGGAAGGTTAAGGCCTTCATTCATTCTTGGACTTGTGTTAACATGGGCTGAGGTTGCTTTAGCTTGCTGGGCCGATTCATAGGCTTGTGGTTTAATAGCTGATGTGGGTTATTGAGCATATAATAAATATGGGTCGGTCTGACCCATATAAACGGTATCGGGTCGACCCAATAAAAGATGAAGGCACCGTTGGACTCGATTTTTCATGCTCTTTCTAATGACATGCTCGAGAAATATTAACGACTTCATTTTGATCTCGAAAAACGCGTAAACACCTTCAAATCTTAACCAAAAGTCACAGTTTTTGCTTTATTTTCAATCCCTTGTACCTACAAGACATAAAAACACAAACTAAACATATTTGAAATAATATTAAGCATATTTCATGTTTTTAATCCAATTATTAGTGTTTTCCAGGTTATAAATGATGTGTGTTTTAGCAGACATCAAATTTCTTCAAGCTTTTTCCTTTGTCATTGTACACAAAGCCGGATCACAAAATCAAGTGGCGAATGCACTTAGTAGAAGACACTCACTGGTTAAAACTATGAAGGTAAGTGTGAAGGGTTTTGGAACTTTTTGAGATCTTTATCAAGATGACTTGGATTTTAAAGAAGCGTGGAGCAGGTGTGACGTGGGGACATTTTAACAGTTTTCTAAGCATGATGGGTTTTTGTTTAAGGGTGTGCGGTTGTGTATTCCCTTAAGTTCGTTACATGAGTCTGTTATAGTAGAAAGTCATGCTAGGGGTCTCACTGGTTATTTTAGGTGAGACAAGACATTGGCTATTCTTAAAGAGCATTTTTATTGGCCAAAGATGGTGAGGGATGTTCATCGGGTTATTGAGCGATGCAAGATTTGTCACATTGCAAAGACTCATGGGACTAATGCGGGGTTGTATACTCCTTTTTCGATACCTAAGGCTCCATGGGAAGAGGTTAGTCTTGATTTTCTGTCTGGATTGCCTCGTACTCAACACAAGATTCTATGATGGTGGTGGTTGATCGATTCTCTAAGATGGCTCACTTTGTTCCTTGTTTCAAAACTTTAGACGCTAGTCAAGTGGCTCGTTTATACTTTGCTGAGATTGTGAAGTTGCATGGTATTCCAAAGACTCTGACCTCAGATCGAGATGCGAAGTTTGTTAGCCATTTTTGGCAGACTTTATAGACACGTATGGGGTATAAGTTTCCGTTTAGTAGCTCACATCGCCCGCAAACTGACGGGTAAACTAAGGTTACTAACCAAAGTTTGGGAAATTTACTAAGAAGTTTGATTGGAGAATATCCTAAACAATGGGATCTTACACTCCCACAAGCTGAATTTGCATACAACCGGTCGCCTAACTGTACTACAGGTAAGACTCCGTTTGAAATCGTGTATGGTCGTAATCCCATTACTCCTCTTGATTTGGTTCTAATTCCGGTGAGAGAGCCTTTGAATATAGACACTGATGAACAATCTAAAAAGATTAAGGATTTGCATCAAGAGGTGCGTGATACGATTGTTCGCTCTAGTACCCGTTATAATGCTCAAGAAAATAAGCATCACAACTGGGTTGTGTTTCAAGAAGGTGATTTGGTTTGGATCCATTTGCGTAAGGAGAGGTTTCCAGCTGGGCGATTTGGGAAGCTTAAGCCACGAGCTGATGGTCCCTTTCGAGTTGAAAAGAATTTTAATGATAATGCATACAAGATTGAACTACCGATACATTACAACGTGTCTGCTACTTTCAATGTGTCCGATTTATCACCATATTCAGGAGAAAGTGAAGGTGAAGAAGACTCATGGATGAGTCTTTCTCAAGCGGGGGAGAATGATACAGGGGAAGAAATTTTGAGTTAAGCATAGATCTTAAGATCTATGTTGAATCTAGAAAGTTTAGTCTTAAAAGTTCCGCAGTTAGCATAGATCTTAAGATCTACGTTGACATCCGAAATTTTATCTTTTTTAAGTTTCGGGATTTATTTTGACATTTTTTGTTTCTAGTTTGTTATGCACGAATTTTACACTTTTGGAATGAGAGATTAGCTTTCTTCCAAAGCTATTCACTTGTTTAAATACCCTCTTTGTCTAAAGTTTATGAAGTGTTAGTTTTCCATTGAAATCAATAAAATAATTACCCAACTTGAGAATTCATTTATCTTCTTGTTGTTCGACTTTGCTCTTTTAATTGCTTCAGAAGCTTCAAGGATAGAGATCCCCCTGTACCTTCATAGCTGCAAGTAAAAAACATATAAAGTAGATAAGTTGTACATGAAAATTGTGAAAGCTATAATAAACAACAAACAACTTTATAATGCATGTTATTCTTCCATGGATTCAGTTATGCAGGATGTGAGGGAAGATGAAGAAATACTTTCATTTATAGATTAACAAATCCAGTAATTAGTATTCTAGGGAAGTTTTAACAGCCGATTTAATGTAACATAGAGAGGGGGTTATGCAACCGATGGTTGTGTAACAATAAATTTAATCTACAACACACTAATAAAGAGCACTTCCCCCCTCATAAAGAGCACTTGCTCATTCAATGAAAGGACTGAATCTTTATATACTCCCTTCATCCCAAAATAAATGTCTAGTTTGTCTTTTTAGAGTCAAACTGATTCAACTTTGAGTTTACATATCTTTGTGTGTGTTATATAATAGTTGATGCAAAATATATGAACGAATTGGGTTTAAACTGTATTTTTCATTGGTATAACTTTCATCAAGTATTATATAACATATTTAAATATATTTAAGGTCAAACTTAAATCAGTTTGACTTTAAAAAGTCAAACTGGACACTTAATTTGGGACAAAGGGAGTATTATAGATATAGATTATGTTTCTTTATAATATAAATATAAACCTTTTTATGTGAATTCGATCTTCAGTTCAATTTGGTTTTATTTTTCAAGAACATATCCAAACCAAAAATTAAATATTTAATTCGGTTCGATTTGGTTTTGACAAATTAGGTTCATTTATAAGTTTTGTTTAGTTTTTTCAGTTCGGTTCGATTTTTGATTTATTCGAGCATTACCGAACAAAAAACACTCCAAACTATACATTTAATAAAATAACACTATACATTTAAGATCTTATAGACGAATGATTCAAAGTAAGATTAATAGGTTTTTGGTTTAAATAATATCAATATACCTATGCATAAATATAAAACTATATATTTAATAAAATATGAACTATACATTTAAGATCTTCTTGTATACTTTTTGTAGACGAATGACTTAGTAGGATCAGTAGGTTTTTGGTTTTCTTTGTTTACAATCTTTAACTTGTATTACTAAATTTATATAAAGGGCAGCACCTTCCTCATAAATGCTTATTAATGCTACCTAGGTCAACTTACCGGAACCCACCGGTCAACCTCGGTCTTTTATTTTACCCGCCCTGAGTTAAATGCGATTAATATGTGTCATCCCATTCCTCCTCACTCCCATAAAACCTTAATACGTGTCATCCCTTTCCTTCTCTCTCCCATAAAATCTGATCCTACTCCTCTCTCCCATAAAGTGATAAAACCTATAATCCACCGCTTCCCACATCACACATAAATACACACACACACACACTAAATTCAATCACCGCCACCACCGCAAATAACTTCGGCCGCCTAGCAGATTTAATCATCATCAAGAACACCAAAGGTAAGAATGAAGTCTATGACGTGTGTTTGGTTTTCCCTTGAGCCTTGCGCCGTCGTTACTGATACGTCCTATTTTGCAGGTGCTGAGGGTTTAGAAAAGGGATAAGCTACTAGAGGGATTCATAGTTAGCAAAAAAGCAGTCTAGAATATTTAGTCAGGTGATAAAACCCCCCTTTTTAACTTATTGGTGTTTGTGAATATGGTTTTCATTGGAGATCAGTTTTTAGTTTTTTTAATCTTGAATATGATTAGCTGTGTAGTGTGATCGGGGTGTTTATTTAAGCTTATATAGCAAGCTTACGTCTTATTTGATTTTCGGCTTATATGTCCATTATGTCATAATGAGCTTATGAAACATAAGCTCATAAAAGTTTCAAAATAAGCCTAAATAAATGAGCTTACGAAACATAAACCCAAAACCAAATAAGCTGTAAGCCGACTATATAAGCCAAAACAAACACCCCGATGTTTATGAAAATGGTTTTGATTGGAGATTAGTTTCACTTTTTGTGGCTTATTTTGAAACTTTTTGGCTTATATAAGCTTATCTGGTCATAATGAGCTTATATAAGCCTTAAAGTTTCAAAATAAGCCACGTAAAAAGCTTATGAAACATAAGCCGAAAGCCATCTACACCCCACACCCGCTTTATGTGAATTGCGTTTTGCTTTTGTGAGCAGGCGATGATGCTATCCTGGACAAACGCGAAGCAATTGAATGACCACGCATATAGCTTTTGTTTTAGGTAAATTTGTAATAATCCATTTAAATGCTTTTGTTTTTTATTACAAATTTCGGTTTGAGATAATGGGGGTGTTTTTTAAGGTTATTTGTGGGCCATTTAGCTTATGTGATGACTAAATTCCACACATCAAACAATACATTCATAATATATCTATTAACACTACATAAACTAGCCATGATTATATTAGACCGTAAGCCCTGTCCAATGTGTTTGATTATTTGTGGCTAAAATATGTGTGTTAGATGTACTTTTTGGTTTTGCTCTGCAGTGTTTGTTTCTAATGTTTTGCACTTTTTGGTTTTCTCAGGTCTGCATTCGGGAATCCAAGATGAGTCGTGTTGGTCACGCTTTCAGCGCTTTGGCAAGATGTAAAGAATCGTGTCATAATAAAATTGTTGCCAACCAAAGTCCTTTATGCAATTTGTGATTTGCTGAAGGCAATGGATAAATTCAGTATTTCACTTTCCTTTCTATCCCGCTTACTACAATTATTATTATTATACCTTTTATAATGTATTCGCCTCGGTTGTCCCAACAAAAAAATGCAGGTTCTACATCTCACTGTTCCCAGCCTAATACTATAAAATTTGAAATGTCAATGGAGTGGTGAACAACGCATAATAAATTTGAACTATGTTGGGATGCATTGGTTTAGGTAACCCGCAAAACCATATCATTTGATTTAATTTTCTAATTGTGATTATGCAATCCGTGGAAGCCAATACTATTTTATAATGAGTCACTATTGAGCTTTTTCCATGTCCACGTTGCAGGAAATGAGTCTTAAGGAGTATGAGAAAGTGCTACAAGAGAAGAGGAAATCGTTGGTTTCTCTGAAGAAGGGGGAATGAAAGGTCGCGTTAGACAATGATTTAGAAAAATTGCAGCTGCTCTCAAGTAAAAAGAGCGAAAAAGAAATCTTTGTTAAACTGGTATATATTTTGTAAAGGACATATACAAAAATTAAAGATATGTTTAGTGTATGGTTGTCTGATTTCTTTTACAAACAGGGTACTGATAACGACAAAAAGAAAGATGCTACCGACAAAGAAGAAAAGGCAAAGAAGGTGAGTATATAACGTTTATGTTTTTTTATCTTTTTTACGTAGCGTCATATATTATCTTTAATAAATTTTGGAAAGGACCTAATGACACATATATTATAAAGGTTGCAAGGGTTAAGATGAATAAGATTTATAAACCCAGCAGTCCAGAACAGTATTCTTTTGATAGCTAGAACATTTACTTGGATACATAGATGCAACAATGCCCTAAAGAGCATATCCAAACACCCCTTATGGCTGATTTGGGTATTTCGCTAAGACCATATCGAAACACCCCTTAAGACGTAACCTATATATTGTTTATGATCATGTACAAAACAGGAACGTCTAATGGACTCTTATAAACCCAGAACAATATTCTTTTAATAGTAATCATCTTTAGGTAGCATGAAAGTTGCAGCCATCGACTTACGACAGTTTAGTTTCCATTTTCTATTTTCTAAAACTGGCTGCAAATATAGGTGGTCTAAATTAAAGTTCATTTTATGTAATACAGAATCTTTAAGGTTTAAGTGTTAAAATAATTGAATAGATTAATCGGACAGGTCCCATGGAATAAGCCAAAAAAGTTCGTTTTAGGTATAGGTTAAATCATAATACAACAGTTGTTACTTGAGAAGTGGAATTGAGCATGTAGCCCAACTATGCAGTCGGTTTACTGGTCAGACGGCCAGAAACCTTTTCTTATAAAGATGCCTTTGAAAGCTTCGTACGTCGGCGTTACCAAGAAGGAATATACCAAGTATGGAGAAAAAAATAAATATGTTTTTGCGCATTATACACTAAATATGTGGTTTACCTTGCTCAGCTTGCATCGTGCGCTAAAATTGCAAGCCACATACTTAATACGAAATTAACACTAACGATACATTTACTAATAGATTTGTGCTGTTTCAATTACACGTTCAAGGGAGGTCAAACAGGATGAGTGAAGCCGTTTCAGTCAAAGGAAGGCCCAATTACGAGAAGTATTATGCAGGGTAATACCAAGCTTACTTTTTATAGTGTGAAAATTTGAATTTATTCATGTGTATGTAAAGGTGATCTTGCGCCTTTTAATTTTTAGAGACTTTATAATGGATCTGATGTGATGTCTATTTTGTACAGTTTACTGCGGAATATCTATGTGGTGTGGTTGTGTTTGCTTTCTAATTGTTATATGGCCTCATGTGACATACTTATCAAATAGAGAAATTGCCACAAAATAGGAATCAAGTTTTACCATTGTTCCCCCGAACTCACTAATACTTCTTTTTTAAGAGGTTGTGACCACTTAAGTTTCTAAGTTATGAATCATATTGAAAATTTATAAACACATTCGGTTAACCTTAAATGATTAAACATAATGACCTCGGAGCTTTTTTATATTCGTTTATTGTTACTCTTATTTGCGTTTTTAAGATGATATAAACTGTAGTACATGATGTGATGTTGTGACTTTGGTAGTAAACTCATACATATAAATGATCTGTGGTTGCTTATTTAAAGGAATAAGTTGTTTGGGATTGCTTAGAAGTGCTTATTCGGTTATCTTTAAGAAAGTGCTACGAACAATCATTCCCTTTTGGTAGAAAATAGTCCGTTAAGGCCAACCTTTCTATGGTGCAGACTTAACAATAGTGAATACAATCTGAGTTGAAATAGATATTGTGTAGGTAAGTGAAGAAACGTGATTGGTCGACAAGCAGGCGATGCAATGTAGGTCTGTCACGTTTACCCTTTTGATGTGTACATTCTTATACATGAAGTGTTACAATCTATTCACGACGTACTTAAGTAGCAAAAGTAGAACTTCAACATAATTAAGTAGCAAAAGTAGCACATCGTTCTAAATTATACATGGTAGTATGTTTGGATTTATGTAGAGTGTTTTAGTGTCCAGACATGTCGCACGGCTGATGTAGAAACCTTTGGTGTCATCCATCACAACCAATTTTGTAGGAATGGGAAGAGTCAAGTATATATCAACGTTTTCCACATTGACTCAGCTTCACGAATTTAAATTATTACGTTCCAGCCCTTTAAATCATAGAAATTGGTTTTCTATTATGTTATAATTTGGAGTTCGTTCTTTTGCTTCTGGTGTGGCATATCTGAGTCTTTATATCTGTGTGGTTTGTATGTTTAAATTTGATGAAGTAAAGTCGCATGTTTTAGCATTTTCAATTCGTGTCGTACTCAAATATAACTAATTTCAATCATTGTTCAATTGCAAGCTGACAAAACGTGCATTAACAGTTGCAAAATTTCGCAACTAAACACCTAAAAGGTAAATGCCTTAAGATACAGAGATTAAAAAAAACTTCAAATCTAAGACAAGCTTTTATTAAGTTGCTATTCGGTTATAGGGGATGATAATAGGGGGTATGTTTGTGGTCTATTTTATCTGTCAAATGTAATGTGACTAATTGCATGTCAATTTGAGGTCTTTAGTAAAACCATAGTTGAAGCAAAAAGAATCCCAACCAAAGGATCTGGTAGAACATTTTGGAAAAGGACCTTCGCATAACTCAGTTCTTAATATGGGGACATCAAGCGTAACCTTGGGGGAGGTATCCTTGGAGAGGTCTCAAGTTTGAGTCTCACCATGAACCTTCAGGGGCGGAAATAAATAGAAGCAGGAGTGGGGTTTATCCCCTAAGGCGAATGTTCGAGGCTTGCATACTGCCCAATTGGATGTCACTGTGGGCTCGAATCACCAACTACTAACTTGCCGTTCAAAAAAAATATGGGGACATCAAGCGGCTTCTTTGGAGATCAACAATTATGCCCGTCTAGGTATGATATGGGTTTTGAAGATTAAATCTTTTTAGCTCCCGTTATCTGAAGTGAAAGAGTAAGCAAGTTGATGGATATAAAAGGTTTTGATTCACTTTGATTATGTGGTCAACACATGTTAAATAATGGGTCATGGTGAATACTTCTAATGCTGAAATGCAGCAAACTGACTCTGGACTATTTAAATTGATATGTATAGTTACAAAGACGGTTTACATTTCTCCATTTTTAGGCAGTTTTGATCAATTTGACATAAGTCATTATTTTCTTATCAATTGGCATTAGCAGCTTGCAACTGACTCTTTCAAAACTTGAGACTTTTCGGGATTGTTAGCATGTTTCGTTAATGTAAAACCTCGCGCTTTGCAGCGGAGCGCGGGTTGAAAACCTTGTTTATTAAAAAGGATAACAAAATAAGCTATCTTATTAAATTTGGTAATTAAGTAATACCATACAAGGATAACACTTTTGAAGAGCGCAGGTTGAAAACCTTGTTTATTAAAAAGGATAACAAAATAGGCTATCTTATTAAATTTGGTAATTAAGTAATACCATACAAGGATAACACTTTTGAATGTGTTATAGAATGGTCGTTATTTTTTTCAAAAGCAATTAATTGGTAAAAAAACTCAATACTTTTTTTGTGTGTTTTTGAGTTATCCTTAAAAAACATATTTACAAGTAAAAATATAAGAAATATATTCAAACGAAAATATAAAAAAAGGAAAAAAGAGTAACAATGTGTTCTCAAGTTATAGTTAAGAAAAAGAAAGAAAATGAAAAAGAAACATAAGAAGTTGTGTTTTCGAGTAGCACTTAAGGAAAAAAAGAAGAGGCAATGAAATGAAAGTTAGTGTGATTTGTTGATTTTTCAAGTAAAGTGTTTCCTCTCAATTTTGAGACGAAAATGTTTACTTTACATTTCTTTACTTTTCTTTAATAACAAAACTCAAGAACACATTGGGAGCAAATTTATTTTTATAAACGTCTTAGCGTGAATTTCATACTTGTAAGATCAGTACCACAAAGACGATCTCTTTTTTTCGATAAAAGGTTCTTACGCCCGGTGAATACATTACTCAAAAAATATTTACCTATATTGGATTCACCCAGCTTAGATGCGAGATTCACCTGCATCATATTTTTGTACTTTCTACTTTGTTAAGTTTTTGTATTATTCAATCGTTAATATAATAACGAGTTTTGAACACAAGACATGCTGTGAAGATCTCATGTCCGACACTAAGTGTTGCAGCTAGTCAGCAACAAATTTCACAGAATTTACCAGCATTTATTGTGCCAGCGCCTCGTGCTCGACCCTAGTCAGTTTCTCGATCCTGAAGAAGATGCTTGCCGGTCCCGAAGGTGAGTAGGCCGAAGATGTTGTCGTTGTTAGGTTGGTCTATGGAACTATTTATGCTTTTGAACAATTTATGTTTATGTCGTTGAACAATTTAAGTTTATGTTGTTGTCATTGAACAAGTCGTTGAACAATATGTAGTCGTTGCACTTGAAGGGAGTGTGATTGTATGTTTAAATTATTATTTGCATTGAATTAGTTTGCATTAAAAATATGAAAATTCTAGGAAAATTAAAAAAAAATTGGTTGCGAAGTGGGTTGGAACGACTTGGGAAAACGCCTACAAACAGGCTGTTGTGGTGAAACCTTCAGTCACTTAAAGAGACTACATGTAGACTTTAAAGGCGGTCGTTGCTTTTTGGCTAAAAAATTAAGAAACTACGCGTAATCCTACATGTAGTCCCTAGGTTTGGTCAACAAAGTCAAAATTCTTTAGCCACTACGTGTAGCGACTACACGTAGTGACTAAAGGTTCGGTCAACAAAGTCAAATATCTTTAGCCACTACTTGTAGTGGCAAAAGTAGTCGCTAAAGAAACTGTATCGACTAATTGTAGTCTCAAAAGGTTGACGCCTTAGGTTTTTGGTCGATGAAAGTCAAACGTCAAAAAAAACACAGCCAAGGCCGTAGTCCCTAAAGAAGAAACCGATAGTCTTTGTAAACCTTTAATGAATAGATTTAGGAGACATCGTTTATTGAGACCACGTGTAGTCCCTACAGGTTTTTAGAAACTACATTGGTCATTTTTAAAAACTACTTTTGTAGTGGCTAAACGTTTTTTATATTGTATTGACTCTGGTTGCTGGCCACTTTAGTACCCCGCATCTTAATGTGTGTTCTCAAAGATTACAAAACTATCGATCTAGTGTAACTTGAAACCAAGTAAATTAATGTTACCAACTAGTTTCTACAACATTACATGGTACTATCTAATATCTCTATAACTCTTACTATTGCCTTATATGATCAATTTTGTGAGGTAAATACTAGTAATACGAAAAGGACTCAGATCCTCTAAAGTTCATATGAACTTTACCGGTAAATTTATCACACAAACATAACAGTGGGACCTACTGAGGGATCCAGTTTTCTTTATTTTTGTGAAAGAACTTTACTGGTAAAGTTCATATGAACTTTAGAGGATCTCAATCCATACGAAAAAGGGTTTTCAAATCGCAAAGCTTCCACTCTAGACTCTAGGCCTAATTTGATTCCAACCTTATAATATAGGGAGAATTTCATATATGTCCTTTTTTTCAAAATTACATATATATCCAACTTAGCTTAAAAATTACATATCTATCCATTTTTTGATTCAAAATTACATATATATCCATCTTTTGATTCAAAATTACATATATATCCGATCTAAAACTTAAAATTATCATATATGTCAAAATACTCAATTTATATATAATTAAAACCTTAAAATACATATTAAATATAATTTGATTTCAAAATAACCACGTTTTACTCGATCACTAGTAAACTTAACAAGAAAATACGAGGTAATAAATAAATGACGATTTATATTTTGATTTGTCGTGTCGATTTATTTATAATTACTCATTTATCATTCGTGTTTGTTTGTCCTTTTCAAAAGCTTTGTGGTTACACACATGTAATATGGAGGTGTCGACCCTTTTAATAATAGAGGGTTAGGGTATGAAAATATATGTTCGTGTTTTTTTAGTAGACTTCATTTTAATGTGTTCTTCAATCTAAAACTAACATTATTTATTATCAAAATACGAGTCATCATATATTTAGTATTTTGTATTTTCTTATAAAGTTTACTAGTGATCGAGTAAAACATGGTCATTTTGAAATCAAATGATGTTTAATATGTATTTTACGGTTTTAATTATATATACATTGGATATTTGAACATATATGATAATTTTAAGTTTTAAATCGGATATAAATATAATTTTTAAAAAGTTAGGCTGGATATATATATGTAATTTTAAAGCAAAAAATGATATATATGTAATTTTTAATTTAGTTTGGATAATATGTTATTTTGAATCAAAATAGGGATATATATGAAATTCTCCCTACAATATTTAAAGTTAATTACATGAATGGTCCCTATATTTTGTTGAGTATCACGAATTTAATATCTAAACATTTTGTTTTGCGGATCTTATCCTTTTGGTTTTGACCCATTACAAGTTTGGTCCTTTGACAACCACTTCTGTTAGTTTGATTGTTAAGTCATAACATTCAAGGGTACTTTTGTTTTTCCATATGTTATATAGTATCTCTACTATTTATAAAGAATGTATAGTTAATTTTAAATCTTCAAATTTAAAATGGCTTGTATTTGAGTAATGTGTTTTACCTAAAATACTCCTTAATACCTCATTAATTGTCAACTTGGTCTATGAATAGCAACTTAAAATTACGTTTAACGAGGCATGTCTACACCTGTGCGTTGCACCGGGCTTAGTCTGGGGAAAAATATCTTAGGAGCTCATGTGTAATTTGAACTGCAATAATCATCATACAATCTCTAGCAAACTTATTTTTACATCCTTATTATTTATAGTATAAGTTCAAAACTTGGTTGTTGTGTTAGGTAGACGATTTGTATGTCATTATATAATGTGAAAGTAGTTTGAGTGTTTGCTTATGTGGTTTATTGTGTAACATTGTTTCATCGGTCCAGGAAACTCTTGGAACTATGTTAAGGTGTTTAGAAATTGTTAGTGATCCGTTGACCTAAATCGATGCCATTTTGCTTGAATTAAGAAAGTAAGAATATATATTTAAACAATTTGCGAGGTTATTTTATCTTCTAAAATTTGTAGTTTAGGGTTGTTTTATGCTTTAAATATAACTATAAGCGGTTTAGTTGGTGCTTTTCATAGAGTGTGGGGATTTAGTTTGTGTGCTTTAGAAATATGGAGGGTTTTGGTCACACCTGTGCGTTGCACCGGGCTTGTTTTTGTGTAAAATCTTTTTATTAATTATTTGAAACATAGTATAAGTTCATATCTCGGTAATATCATTGAGTCTACATATCATAAAAGAAGCTTAAATAAAGAAAGAATTTTAGTAAAATATGCTAAAGAGATGAATCAATATGTAACACCCCCATATTTGACATATAGCAGCGGAAGCTAATATGGGTATTACTTCATGGATCAACAGACATAATCATAGAAAACGACTCAAAAGAGACGTTTTGGAAAATTTAGTTATCATTCAATATCATATCAGAGTTTTACAAAGGAGGTCCCAAAATCTAGAAACATAAAGTTTGAATGATAACAGTTTAGCCATCTTCAAGTCCGTGCCACTCCGTGCCATATGTTGCTCAATTACCTGAGATAAACATGCTAAAAGGGTCAACACAAAGGTTGAGTGAAATTCATAGGTTTTCAGTTATAATAGTTGAGTACAAGTTCAATAGTGGGTTACGTTGTTATACACCCATAAGTGTAATAATTGCGATGAGTACAATTATTATGGAAAATAGTTTGAATACAAGTCATTATAAACAGTGGGTTACGTTGTTATACACCCATAAGTGTAATAATTGCAATGAGTACAATTATTATGGAAAATAATTATTATTGCCCTAAGCTCATGAATCACATATTTAACTCAATAGAACCGAGAGCCTCTATCCGAAGACATACTGGGAGCTACTACCCAAATAGATACTGGGAGCTACTACCCAAAGAGATATTAGGAGCTATTACCCAAAGAGAGACTGGGATGTCTTATTGCAAAATGGAGGTAACTTAGGCAATAATATATCAGGATAGCATATAGTTGGAAAAACACTTGTATTCATAGTTTAAGCATGTATCCCCTTCACGGGTTTATAAAACATTCAAAAGATTTAAAATTTATTAGCTTGGAATCCCCCCAATGGATTAGAAAACATATAAAGATGGGACTATTCACAGTGATGCGTAACCATATCATATATCAAAATAACTTGTGTTTAATTGGTATAAAACAAGCATGTATCCCCCTCGCGGGTTTATAAAATATATAATTAAGTAAAGGCGAGGCTATGATACTTCACAATAAAGGTTTTAAGAAAACACACCGCCAAATACTGTGTATATTAAAAACATAGAGCATGTTTCCCCCTCAAGGGTTTATAAAGTATTCAAAAGATTTAAAATGCGAGGTTATGAACTCACTTAACAGTACAGGGAAATCTGATTGATGGCAAAAGTATATCAAGTGAAAGTAACGGCTTTGTCACGCAACCTGAAGTAATATGTCAAGTCTTAGTGGGATGGTTTATGTTTCAAAACTTTACAAAGTTTAACGTATATCTTTTGTTGTATCTAAATTATGTGAAAAATATTTGTATCACTGTTGGGGCTATCATCATCCAGAGACCATGTCGTATCGTTTCAGAGCCATGGGCACTTTAAATCGTAAACCCACAAACTCGTCAAAAGAAAAATCAAAATGAAACCTTCATTTGAAATTCCTAGTAAGTGATACGATAGATTTTAAGTTTCTTCAAAAGTTAGTCGATGAAAAATTACGTTAAATATATAACGTAATAATGCGTCGATTTATGATTAATAACGATAAATGTGTGGGTCTTATTTAAAATGAGTTTTTTATTATTATATTATCTTTTATATTTTTTGTTTTTCATATAAAAATATTATATTTTATATATATTTTTGTGTTGCAAAATTGGCAAATATAACCTTGGTTTATAAAACTTTAACATACTTTAAGTCTTTAAATATAAAGTAATATAATTTAAAACCATTACTTTTAAAACTTGCAAAATTGGTACTTAAGTTTAATTTTAGAATAATGAATTTTTAGGCCCCTTTAGAAAATTGTAAATTTAGAAGTTACGCATATATACCTATGCATGGAAAATATTTGCAATAAATCAAGTACAAAAAGCCATGCTAGATTATTTTAAGATTCCTAGTGATAGTTTCAGGTTATAGCTTATTATGAATAAGCTAAAAAATAAGTATGTTATTATTAACAAAAGTTTAGAAAAAGGATTCGTTAGCTAGAAAATCAAAACGGGTCGTTTTTAGGGTTTTAACCAAAAACACATGGGTTTGAGGATTCAAAGCTTCAAACAAGAGTTTATATATGATCTTAAGAGTATTATAAACATTCTAATACAATATATAAGCTTATGGAACAAGATCTTAGGCTTACTTGAGCTAAAATGGGTCAAAATGGGTTTTTATGACTCGTACACCTAGAAATGGCTTCAAGACTTCGTTTTTCTTGCTTCTTGGCTTCTATTATGAGCTTAGGAACTTCTCTTGATCTTCTATTGCTGCTATGGAAAGGTTAGAACTCCATTTGAGTGTGTGAAGAAAGTGTTGAGGGATGATTTGAAAAGGGTGCTTGGTTCGTGTATTTATAGGGTGAAAACACCCTTGGTGCCCAAGTTTGCTTAGTGTAGTGGATCTAGGGCTGTAGATAGATGATTCATGGAAGCTAGGTGATGAGTAATATGAGCTAGAAAAATATCTAAGCAAGATATATGGTGTTGGAGGGGTTCGGCTAGAAAAAGAGACAAGGAGGTGACAAGGCCAAGCTTGGTGGCCAAGGGAGGTGATGGAGGTGCTTATAAGCTACTTAGGTGGCTGCTTGTGAGGTCATGGTGATGTCATAGAGGTGATAGGGTGCTTGCTTGAGGTGCTTGGTTGTAAAAATGCAAGAAAAGGGGTGTCGGGTTCATTTCATTTCGTGTTAGGGTTTTAGGGTTTTAATTCGTGTTATGGTTAGGTTTTAAGATAGTTTAGGGCTTAGGATTAGTGTTAGGATTAAGGTTTAGGGTTTAGGATTAAGGTTTATGGTTTGTTTTTAAGTTTTAGGGCTTAGTTTTTGGTTTAAAGTGAAATTAGGGTTTTAGGGTTTCGTTTAGGGTTTAGGGTTTTAGATTAGGTTTTAGAATGATTTAGGGATTAGGTTTAGGGTTTAGAAGTCATGAATTAAGTGCTTGTACCTTGTGTTAAAGTGGTGGTAAGAAACCAAAGTGATTTAGGAGGTAAAATGACCTAATTTGACTTTCTTGTATTATTGACTTGTACATTGAGCTTTAGAAAGTTGTAACTTGATTTAGGAGGGAAAAGATATTCAAATGTTGTTCTATGATACTTTTAAACATGCTTTAAAGGCTTGTACATTCATTTTATATATATACATTACATATAATTAGGGTTTTGATGTAAACGTTGACGTTTAATGCTTGTTTTGAAATAACGTTTTGAAAGTACTAGATCATAAATGGACAAATGTTGCTGGTAAAAATGATATTAAGATATAGACTTGACATATTAGGATGTTTACATGATGTAAACATAGATAGAGATGGCATTGATAGAGGTTGCGTGAGCTCGTTTACTTTAGAGATGCAAGTTACGTTGCATAATGAGATAAAGCAAAAATTTCCCTGTAAAAAGGTGGTATATATATAATAGATGGATATTACAGTGCATCTAATTTAATAGATGGATAATTACATTGATGAAAATTGCGGGTTGTTATAGTCTCCCTCCCTTAAAAGAAATCTCGTCCTGAGATTTAGTTGGATGCTTGAGTGATGTTTGAAAACAGATGTGGATACTTGGCACGAATTTGATCTTCGCATTCCCATGTAAATTCTGGTCCTCTTTTAGAGTTCCATCTTACTTTGATTATAGGAATACGACTTTGTTTCAGTTGCTTGACTTCTCGATCTATAATCTTCACTGGTTCTTCTACAAAGTTGAGTTTGTCATCAAGTCGAAGCTCTTTCATTGGAATGACAAGGGATTCGTTAAATAAGCATTTATTTAGATTAGAAATGTGGAAAGTACTATAGACATTACTAAGCTCTTCTGGAAGCTCTAGTTTATATGCCACTGGGCCAATCCGTTCAAGGATTTTGAATGGTCCAATGTACCGAGGGTTAAGCTTTCCTCGTTTTCCGAATCGGATGACACCTTTACGAGGTGATACTTTCAACATAACATGATCTCCAACTTGAAATTACTATGGATTTTCGTCTTATATTGCTAAAACTTCTCTGGCGGGTCTCTTACAGCTTGCTAGCGTGTCGAAATTTGCACTACATCTCCAACTTCGGCCCCAGCCAAACAGGTGATCTGCATTTCATCCATAAAGTGCTTCGCATGGTGTTACTTGATACTGCATGGTAAACTGTTATTGTATAAGAATTCTACCAATGGTAAGTATCTTTCCCATCCTTTTCCAAAATCTATAACACAGGCTTGAAGCATGTCTTTGAGTGTTTGAATGGTCCTTTCACTTTGTCCATCAGTTTCGGGATGCTATGACTTACTCATGTCTAATTGAGTACCCAAAGCACTTTGTAATGATTGCCAGAATCTGGATGTGAAATGACTATCATGATCCGAAATGATAGATATTGGCACTCCATACCGGGAAACTATTTCTTTGATGTATAACCTTGTAAGGGTTTTCCATACTATCTGTCTCTTGGGTAGGGATGAAGTGTGTGGATTTGGTAAGGCGATCGACAATGACCCAGATTGTGTCATGTCCGTTTGATGTTTTGGCAGTTTTTATGGCTGAAATCCATTGTGATTTCTTTTTTTTTTTTCCCACAAATTGCCACAAGGAATATCTTGGTTGTACCAGTAAGCCGGATGCTTCTAACATTCTGCCTTACTCTAGATACAGGTTAAAACATTTGCCAAACATATTCAGCGATGATTGACTTCATGTGTAGGCAACAGTAGAGTTTCTTTAAGATCCTGTTAGATATTGTCAAAAAACGGGTGAATGGAATATTTTGATTTATAAGGAACTACATGCGTGATAAGTCTCTCAGATTACCAAAGAGTGGTAACCAGCTTCGGTTCTTAATACAACGAGTTCCATCAGGACGTATTTCAAATGCTTTATCCATTCCTCGTGATTTTTCAGCCTTGATGTTTTCTTCTTTGAGTGCTTCAGTTTGATCTTTAAGAATTTGTGAGGGTAAGTTTGGATGAATGGTCATAACTAATGATCTAACTCGTAGTGGTTTGATTCGTTCCTTTCGGCTTAAGGCATCTGCTACAACATTTGCCTTTCCAGGATGGTAGCGAATTTCACAATCATAATCTGCAAGTAATTCTAACCAACGGTGTTGTCTCATGTTCAACTCTTTCTGATCAAGGATATGTTGAAGACTTTTATGATCAGTGAACACAGTACATTTAGTGCCATACAGATAGTGTCTCTAAATTTTAAGAGCGAACACTACTGCTCCTAATTCGAGATCATGAGTGGTATAGTTTTCTTCATTAGGCTTAAGTTGTCGGGATGCATATGCAATAACCTTCTCTCTTTGCATTAACACCGCTCCCAGACCTTGATGGGATGCATCATAGTAAACAACAAAATCATGATTTCCTTCTGGTAATGCTAAGATTGGAGCTTCACATAGCTTCTGTTTTAGCAGTTGGAAAGCCGATTCTTGATCTTTGCCCCAGATATACTTCTTGTTTTTCTGGGTTAATTCAGTCAAAGACTTTGCAATCTTCAAAAAATCTTTGATAAATCTCCGGTAATAGCCGGCAAGTCCTAAGAATTAACGTATTTCTGTGGGTGTAGTAGGAGATGCCTAATTCTTAATTGCTTCAATCTTGGCAGGGTCAACATGAAGTCATTGACTATCAATTAAGTGTCTAAGAAATTGCACGATATGAATCTAGAAATCACACTTGAAGAACTTGGCATACAACTTCTCTTTCTTGAGTAATTCTAGGATTATTCTCAGATGATTTACGTGCTCTTCTTTGTTACGAGAGTAGATGAGAATATCATCGATGAACACTATCACAAATTTATCCAAGTATGGTTTACACACATGATTCATGAGATCCATGAATATAGCAGGCGCGTCAGTTAAACCAAATGGCATCACTTGAAATTCGTAGTGTCTGTATCTTATTCTGAAAGCAGTCTTGGGAATATCTTCATCCCTGACTCTCAGTTGATGATAACCTGATCTCAAGTCGATCTTTGAGTAAACACTCAAACCTTAAAGTTGTCAGATAACGTCATCGATCCTAGGTATTGGGTAACGCGTTCTTTATGTAAGTTTATTCAAACTCCGGTAATAGATACACTTCTGAATGATCCGTCTTTCTTTTTAACAAATAGACAGGAAGCTCCCCAAGGTGAAGTAACTTGTCGAATAAAACCTCGTCTACAAAATATTGAGTTGGTTAGATAGTTTGCATTTCTATGAAGGGAGCTAATCTATAAGGTGCTCGGGCTACAGGTGTCGCTCCTGGAATTAAATCGATTTGAAATTCTACTTGACGAATAGGAGGAAGGCCGTAGATCTTCAGGAAAAACTTTCGGGAATTCTCTGACTACCGGTATGTCTTCTAGTCGTTTCTCGTCCGACTTCTTTTCCATTATTTGGGCTACAAAAACTTGACATCCCCTGGATATATACCTTTCGGTTTTTATACAGGATATGAGATTTAGTCGGGTTTTACTTTGGTCACCTTGAATGATTAATGTTTCACCGTCGATGGGAATGTTGACGACTTTCTCGTCACAGATGATCCTAGCATGATACTTGGGATACCAATCATACTAATGATGATTTCAAAACTACCGAGTTTTATTGGCATAAGATTAATTTTGAAAGGTTGGTTTAACAAAATTAGGGTGCAACCTTAGATAACGATATTATGAAACATCGAGATATAACGGGATTATAACTGTATTATATCATGAACAACTTGCCTTCATACTTTACTTTGACAAGTGTTGTATATTTATACCACCACATCGCAGTGGTTAGGTTCTAATCAAATAAGTGTTAGGATATTGTAATGATAATTAATAATAGTAGGTTGTAGTTCCTCTGGTAGAGTAAAGTGTCGCGCCCATACTCACGCCCTTAAAACCTATCTATTATGATATAAATACACCAAGGGACGAAACCACGCGTAGAGCAGTACGGAAGCAGTATAGAGAGTCCCGGTTCGTTATGTCCCAACGAGGCTTGGAATGGAATATCGCAAGACGAGGTGATGGTTTGTGTTTGAATTATAGGAATGATTGGCCACTATTAAAATGAATAATAATAAGCAAATGCACATAAAAATTACACAAAGATCATAAACTGGAACAAGAATCAAAGCTAGCAAAGGCAAAAACACTTAAAACTTTTACACTAAGGCACAAATAAGCTCAAATAAACTTAAGACAAATCAAATAAGCTAAACTAACTTTAAATAAGCAAATACAAAAAGCAATTAAGCTAAAATAGCAAGTTAAACTCAACAGTACTAACAACAGTACTAACAGTATTAACTACCAGTACTAACTTAGAGTTAGTACTGCTAGGCTTAAGTTAGTACTGTTAGCTTAAGGTTAGTACTGCTAAGCTAACAAGACTCAAAGAATTAATAAATAAGCAATCAAGCTAAAACAAAAGTTCACCTAACCTTAATAAGCACTTAGTAATTGGAATAAGCAACTAGCATAAACTAAAATGATAAATAAGCTAGAAAACTAAAACTGATAAACTGTTGAGAATACTTTAAAAAAGAAAATAACTTAAATAAGCAACAGTAAAGGAAAATGGTTTAATCTACTCTAAAAAGCTGAAACAATCTTTAAAGAGAGAAATAATAAGCTATAAGTAGACTGAAATACAGTTCTTACAGTTCTAACTTACTAGTATTAACTGTAGTTAGTATGCTAGTGCTGAGTTAGTAACTGCTACCTTTTGAAATCCAAAGAAAATGATACCAGCAGTACTAACTTAGAGTTAGTATGGTAGCTTTAGTTAGTATGCTCCAAAAAGTCAAACTACAGTTAGTATTAACTTATATAGTACAGTTTAACAAGTAAACTTACAGTTACTAAGCAAATAAGCACTAAACATACAGGATAAAGCACAAGATAAAGCAGTTCTACAATCAATAGAAAAAAAACTAGAAAAAGAGAAACTTACAAACACCCTTGCCTCAACACAGGTCAAAACAGAGAAATCTACAAGCTCTAGCTCTGTATCAAAACAAGCTAGTGAGAGTTCCATAAGCCATCCAGAACTGGCTTATCATCCATAAAATAAGCTGTTGATATATTAGAGAGTGATACTTTGATTTTCTCCTTAAAAAAAAAAAAAAAAAAAAAATCTATATTAACTTTTTTTTTTACTTGATGACAACAGCTTATGAGTCAGCTGTGGTGAGATGATTTTTAAACACAAAACAATATGATTAAGAAACTTAAACTGGTATTGTAGTTGACTTACCAAACTTCAACATTGCATTTAAAACTTGGAAATGTTACTTAGCTGAATGTTAATAAGCTGTAAGTTACTTTGAAATTTAAGTTAAGAAAAAATAATTAATTAGTTGTAAGAAAACTAAAAAATCTAGCAGCCTACAAAGGCTTACAAAAAGCTCTTTTATAGACGATTCTTTATCTCTTGGACTTGCAGCTTGTGCTTCTTTGGAGAGAGCAAAAAGAGTGTGCTAGTTGTGTGAGGTAATTGTGAAACGAATCCCAGCCTTTGATTTCTATTGAGCTTCTTTGGAGACAATCTTAGCCATCGAAACTGTTTTTGGGAATGGAGAGGGATTGCCAACATGTCATTTATACAACTGGGATGAGTTAGTAGGGTGGATGAAATGATTTTGGCTATAGAGAAAAGTGGTTTTTGCAGGGTAGAAGGTATGGGACGACATACCAGTTGTAACTGGGTTTTTAGGGGCGGGAAAGAAGACTTTTTGGGGAGTAGGCAGAAATGGTCCCCTTAAGTTATATAACTTAAATGCAATCTCTACCTTCTTTGCAATTTTAACCCTTGTCTTTCTCTTTTGCAATATAACTTGAGGTTTTGGCAGTTTTAGCCCCTCAAGTTGTATTTTCTTCATTTTGATGACTTTTGCTTTTGCTCTTTCCACTCCGTGCTTGGATTTGTTTGTCTTTGGTTTTCTTTTTGCTCTTTTTCTTGAATATCCGTTTCCTGCACAATACAAATGCAAACATACAAATACAATGTATTTTTGGTATGTTTTTAGTCATTTAGGTCCGCTTAATATAGAAAATGGTATGTGTAATTAAACACATATCAAAATCCCCCATACTAAGGTATTGCCGTGTCCTCACGCAATGTTATGAAGTAAATACTCAATGAAAACTAAGAATCTAGGCCCCCCTCGACTAATTACCTCGAAAAGTAGCAAAGTGTTCGTCAAGGGGAACTAAAGAATCAATAGCTTCGACGAGTCCCGTTTTCACCAAATTTTTTATATGTACACTAACTATCCCTAATATTTTTGGATTTTCCTTTTTCTTTTCTTGACTGCCTGTTTGACTTCCTTTATTTTATAAACACTGGGATCATAGAATGAGAAGCGTCCATAGAATAATCTACGGATGTCCTGACGGATAAATTCATCGTCCCCGATTTTTCACTAGATCCAAACCAAGCAATTAAACAAGATCATTTGTCAATATAAGTCTAAATGTTAAGCACTCATACTTATGACTTGTGAACTTTTAACTCCCAACATGGATATATGATTTAAATGTGTGTGCTCATTTCGACTCAACCATAGATCAACTTATTTTCATAGTCGTAATTCAAGATGAATCAAGACTCAAAGCAACAACTTATTAGGACCTTGTAACTTGATTTTAAAGAACGAAATTTTAACTGTAGAACTTTTTGCAACATCTTCATCATTATAATCATAAGTTCTTAAAGCTAGGAATGTGTTGCTTAGTTTGAACACCTACCTAGGCCTCGCTCCCTAGTAGGATATCACAACCAACGACCGGTGTTCTTAGTTTGAAAACCCACCCCGTTGCTAGCGTAGTGGGAAATCACATCAACACCTTCTTCCTAATATGGCTAAGGATAGGTGTCTTAGTTTGAACCCTCACCTAGACCTTGCTTCCAGGTGAGATATCACAACACACCAAATCCCTAGAAGTAAAGATGTCTTAGTTTGAACCCCCACCTCGTGGTTAGCGGAGTGGGATATCACGACACATCTTTAAACTTGTTCCATATAAACAAATGTATGCTTCAATTGGCATAATATCAATATTCATATCATTTTTGCATTCATATTCATTCATGCTTCTTTGGCATTTAAACTTTCAAAATACTAAGAACAGAAAAAACTCGCTTTAATGAATCAAGTTACAATATGAAGCTTTTTCTAAAAACATTGATTGGACTTAGTTTGAATTGTAATGAGCCCGTATGATAGGTGGATAGAAGCTATGGAGAAAAAGCCACAAGTTACTCATATAAGTTTTTGTAGTATCTTGCTCAGCACATAAACTTATATTTAACTTTATCACTTCCTGTTTCTTCAGCTTATTAAATACGAACGATAGAATTCGTGTAAAGCTTAAGCCTACAAGTAATAAGTTGATGAACTAGCTAGGGCTCAACACGCCGATCGAGTCCAACATTATGCACATTCAACCCATTAGGAAGTCAAAACTGTGACAAAACACTTGTTTTTATTTATTTTTTTAATTTATATTTTTTATTTATTTTTTATTTTTTTTATTTAATTATTTTTTTTTTGGTATTTTTGCAAAAATTTGGTAGTAAAAACGGGATTACGTGATAACAACGCTGCAGGCAAAAATCAAATCGAAATCCCCCCCCCAACTAGAACTAAACATCGTCCTCGATGTTTCAAAGGGGTTCCTACTCAAATCTAAGGCCGTTTATTTAGTGTGCCAAAAGATAAAACGTTAGTCGATTAGATTTGGATACTTGATTCCCAAAATGAAGCCGAGGACGTGAAACTCATGTAAATACTGCGAGCAAGAGAGTCTTCACAATCCGGGAAATCCTGGACATACAACACAAAGCACACAAAACATGGACAAAACACGGGTAATGGAAAATTTAAGCCTCCTCACACAAAAACACTTATTTACTACTACTACTGATAAGCATGGGGTGCCTCCCACGAAGCGCTTGTTTAAGGTCGCTATGCTTGACCCGTCCCCCAAACTTATTAGTCCATGGGGAACGTCTGGAGATCCAGGACAACCTCGGTTGGTATGTCCCCTCCAAAGTAGTGTTTCAAACGATGACCATTAACTTTAAAATTTGGCCCGGAGTTTTGGGATAACTCGACAGTGCCATACGGAAAAACTTAGGTTATAGTGAATGGTCCACTCCAGCGGGTCTTAAGCTTGCCCGAGAAAATCATCAATCTAGAGTTAAAGAGGAGGACTCGATCACCGATGTTGAAAACGCGGTTTTTGATCTTGGAGTCCAAGTGATTCACTTGTTCTCTTAAGATCAAAGAGTTTTCATAGGCATGATCACGAAGTTCATTAAGTTCATTGAGTTGAACTTTTTTATGATCACACGCTGTTTTGATATCAAAGTTTGTATGTTTAAGGGCCCAGTAAGCTTTGTGCTCGAGCTCAATCGGAAGATGACATGCCTTCCTATATACAAGCTTGTACGGAGTGCACCCGATGGGTGTCTTGTAAGCTGTACGGAAGGCCTAGAGAGCGTCATCCAGTTTGTCCGACCAAGAGGCACGATTTTTGCCTATGGTCCTTTCAAGAATTCTTTTCAAACCACAATTGGATACCTCAACTTGTCCACTTGTTTGTGGATGATACGTGGTGGAGAGACGATGAGTGACTCCATATTTAAGCATGACCTTTGCAAACTGGTCATTGCAAAAATGGGTTCCGCGATCACTTATGATTGCACGAGGGGCACCAAATCTGGAGAAGAGAGTTTTAAGAAATTTGCAAACAACTCGGGCATCATTGGTGGGGAGCGCTTTCGCTATAAACCTATTTCGAATAAGTAATCGACTGCCCGATTATATAATTGTTCCCTCTTGAAGACAGGACCGGCCCCATAAAATTAAATGCCCCAATGTCAAAGATATCGTAAACTTGATAGAGTTTGTGCATCTCCTCACGTTGCAAAATTTGCTTGACGTTGACAAATGTCACATCGGGTGACAAAGTCATGGGCGTCCTTGTAAATCATGGGCCAATAAAATCCTGAATCAAAGACATTTTTAGCGGTGTAATTGGCACCGTAGTGTCCCCCGGTGGGTCTACTATGGCAAGCTTTAAGAATGTCAAAAGCTTTATGCCCCGAAACACAACACCTAATTACTTGGTCAGCACAGATCTTGAATAGAAAGGGGTCGTCCCAGAAATAATGTTTGACATCTTTGAAAAACTTATTTTTCTGTTGGGTCGACATTCCCTTGACAATGAAATTCCCCGCATGGTAGTTTGCAAAGTCGGCAAACCATGGGGTACTATTATCACTAAGAGCAACCGATCCAAGAGTCTCGAGTGGAAATGTTTTAGTGATTTATTTGTTCTCGAACTCATTTTGGTGAGGGTTCTCAAGTCTGGAGAGATGATCGGTGGCAAGATTTTCTGCTCCTTTTTTGTCTCGTATTTCAATATCAAATTCTTGGAGCAAAAGGATCCACCGCATTAGTCTTGCCTTAGCATCCTTTTTAGCAAAGAGATATTTTATAGCAGAATGATCGGTATACACTATGCTCTTGGACAAAACGAGATATGACAGGAATTTCTCAAAAGCGTACACTACGGTAAGTAATTCTTTTTCGGTCGTAGTGTAGTGTGCTTGAGCTTCGAGATTGTCCTTGCAGGCATAGTGAATTGTTGGAAATGCTGTTCTTCGTTGCCCTAGGACTTGCCCCAATTTCAAAATCGCATGCATCACACATGATTTCGAAGGGCAAGTTCCAGTCGTGGAGCAATCAAAATTAGATCCATTGTCAATTTTTCTTATAAGTGTAATAAAGGATTCGATACACTCTTCTGAGAAGAAAAAATGGAGTACTCTTTTTCAACAAGTGGGTTCTTTGGACGAGAAAATTTTCGAAAAAGTCATGTATTAAACTTCGTTAAAAAACCGACATCCCCAAGAAAAGCTACATACACCTTTTCACAGTAGTCGGGTGAGGAAGCTTGGCTAAACTTCAACTTTAGCACTATCGAACCTCAATTCCCGACTAGAAATGTGTGACCAAGAACATTGCCACCTTTACCATGAAATGGCTTTTCACCCAATTCAGGGACAAATTGGTGTCTTTCACACCGGTTTTACCATTTTTTTTCCAAATGGGACCAGCATGTAGAGAAAGAATCTCCGAAAACGAGAGTACAATACCATGAACCTATCCATTTGTCATATGATCATGTCATGGAAGATTGCCCATCATACATCGTTTGAAACGTGCCGGTTGAGCATTAATAGCCCCAAAAGGCAAGCGTCGAAAGGCAAACGATCGTATGGGCATGTGAATGTTGTCTTCTCTTGATCCATTGGGTCTATAGGAATCTAAAATAACCGAGAAGCCAATCGAGGAAACAATAGTAATGGTTCCCCGCGAGTCTATCGAGCAATTCTTGATCATGAAGGGCAATGGAAATGGTCATTTCTGGTGCTCCTTTCAACTTTCTATATTCAATGCACACTCTCCCACCCCGTGACCAATCGAGTTGGTATCACATCATTATCATCATTCTGATGACTGTTTATTACCACCCTTCCTTTGGATAACACAAAGTACTCCGGGCTTATACCCATGGACTGATCAGAGATCGGATTAAATAACCGCGTCAAGGAGTTTTTCAACCACTTTTTGATGACGTCATGGATCTTTGGGTTTACCCGTCTTTGACTTTGAACTGTTGGTTCATAGTCCTCTTCCATAAGGATTTTGTGAGTACAAAACTCTGGATCACAACCCTTAAAATAAGTAAGATATCGAGAGTTTCCAAGCGATGGCTAGCTTGTGGTACTTAGAGACCTTGGATACAGACTGCCTTTTCCTCATCCTTTAAATCTTTCGCAATTATGACTGGCAACTTGTCATCGCCTTCCAAAAATGCGTATTCTAAATGAGGTGGTAAGTCTTTGATTTCAACCTCGGGACCCTCATCAAATGATGATTTAGCTTCAACAACTTTAAGTTCTTCCCGGATTCTGGGTGAATAATCTTTATGATTCGGAAGAGGAGGCAATGGTTCACTGTTGAGAAGTGTGATAAGTGCTTAATTACACATATCTTTTACCTCTAAAATCGAGCTTAAATGACCAAAAACAGACAAAAACTGCCAAATATATGTTTGTTTTGCATTTGTATTGTGCAGGAAGTGGATATCAACAAAAAGACAGAAAACCAAGCCAAAATGACAAAACTGAGCATGGAATGGAAAAGACTGTGCAAAATCAAGGCCAAAGTCCAAAAAAAACCAAAGTCAGAGTCAATACTGAAGAATCAGCAGTCAAACCGGAGCCGGAACTGAAGAATACTATTGGATGCAATCTTAACCCATCTGATGGGCCGGGAAAGCCCAATAGTATATTTATGAAGACTGTGAAGACCAAATGGGTCCTCAATCAATTACAACAGCCCATTTGTGTGCAATTGACAAAGACTGTGAAGACTTTGAAGGCCCAATCCTAGCCCAGTTACAGCCAATCTCAGCCATTGTACACACAAAACCCACTTCATAACCTTATTGGGCTTGAAAAAGCCCAATAACCAACCTCAATTGGGCCCAATACAAGCCCAATGGGCCCCACACAAAACCCAAGCCCAACACAAGCCCAAAATCCATTTTTATAAACTTTAGGGGCTAAATTGCCAAGTTTGAAAGTTGTTTTTATAAAGAAAAATAGAGAAATAAAACACAAGGGCTGAAAATGCAATTAACCAAAACCTCTCTTTATTCTTTAGTTATAAAACGCAGGGACCAAATTTGCAATTTCCTAAAAGTCTCTTTGTTTTCTTTTAGTTATAAACCACAAGGACTTAAGCTGCCATTTTCCAAACATATTTATAACTAATTTCGGCTCAAAAGAAAATGAAAAGAGTGAGAGAGATGAGGGACTTGGGTTGCCTCTTCCCCAAAGATCCCTTTTAAACCTTCCCAGCCATAAACGTACCTTAACCCACTTGGCGCCAAAACCTAAAACCCCTCTCCCCCACGGTTTCACGCCCATACCACTATCCTAAGTACACTCACAGCTCACCCTCACCTATCCCCACAACCCATTGCCCCTATAACCCCCTTTCCAGTTCATTTCACTCAACCCGAGCTACCCATCAATGGTGAGATGAAGACAAGAGCCAATCCAATGGCTAGGATTGCTGGGATTGCTTCCTACTCACACAGCTAGCACAACCCAAGTCCAAAGAAGGCTTTGAGCTTGTTATAAAAGGAAAAAGAGCAAGCCGACAACAACACACCACTTTTTAATGTTTTTTTTAGTGTAATTCAAATTCAGTATTTCTTTCAAGTGTTTTAATGTAATTCAACCAAGTTACATGTTTTTTATTTCAGTCATTTAATTTCTGTCTTAAACTTTGTCTTTGATAATTTTCGTTTTTTAATCAATTTAAGTTTCAATTTAAGTAAAGTTAAGCTTTAAAGCTCTTGTAATCTTTCTTTAACTGTACGTTTACAATTCTATTAATCCAATTCAATGTAACAAGCTAATGTTACACTTTATTTCATTCTAATCCGAATATGAGCAAAATAACTTAAAATAAGCTCATTTGTGAGCTTATTGCTTTTAAATAACTCAACTCTAGTCAAAATTTCTGTTGTTTAAGCGTTCAAATTTAAATATTTAAACTCATTTACAACTTAAAATGATAACTTGAATATCATAAGTCTCAAGTTGGAGGTTCACAAGGAGGAATAAGCTCATTCTAGCTTATTGAGCTTTTTGCTCTGGTTTAGAGACTTTGGAAGTCACTTAGGATAACAATTTGAGCCACTCACTCTACTAGAGTGGCTCTTGTGCTGAGACTCCCAATTTTCGGTTTTTACTTCAATAAATTTCATTTATAGCATTTGAAGCTTATTACATCTTACCCGCTTATTTCTTTAAGTCCTCATTTAAATCCTTTTCATTAGGTTTACTTAGCTTAAGTTTGTATTGTTTTCAGTCTACTTTAGTTTTAAAACTAGTAAAGTATCACTTTCACTTTTTCTGTCAATAGTAGTAGTAATAAGCTTAGAGAGTAACTAGCTATTTCTTCTTAATAAGCTAGTAATATTACTGCTTGAATAGCTTAATTAGGTTAAAGTTTTAGTATAAGTTAGTCTAAAAAGTTTTAGCTGTTTTAGTCTTTTAAAAGTTTTTAAGCTCACTTTGTTTTGACAGAAAAATATAAGGCAGTGTTTGGTTTAAGCTTGAATTGACTCAAAAAGTCAATTCTATTTTGTCAAATCATTTCATTTAGCTGAGATAGCTTTTACAACAAAATTTTAAACAAATTTTAGAAGTAGTTTTTAGAATTCCAAAAAGTTAGAGTGTATAAACTCTTTATTTGCACCAGGGATTTGACATAAAAAAAAAAAAAAAAAAAAACAGAAAGAAGGTTTTGGATTTGATTAAGCTTTAGCATGATAGTGTTCAATTTTAGCTAGTGTAAGTTTAGATATAAGTAGGAAGTGAGTTCAAAGAAGTTTATCTTACCTTAGGAATCTAAGCTTGCACATTGCATCAGCTGCACATTGCACCAGCAAGTGCACTTTTCAAATATTAGCATAATATTTGCGCATTTCTTACATGAATTTCTTAAATTCCCTTTTAGAAATTTACAAGTCCCTTTAGCTAATTATTTTAGAAATAGGTAAGCTTAGATCCAATATCTCAGCAATTAAGAATCAAAACTAGCCATTTAGCTTAAGTGAATAAAGCTTTAAAAAAACTGTTTCATTAAATTTTGCATTTTTCAGCTTCATTTTCTTTCTAAACTTGTTAAGTAGAGGTTAATTTTAGTTTAAATCTCCTTTAAGCACATCATAAGCTTCATCAAGCATCTTTTTAGTGTAATTTTCATCAAGTTTTGAGCTTCTCATAAGCACAAATTCAAAAGATTAATCAAAATAGCAATTACTGTTACAGGAATCTTAATTGCTTATTTTCAGCTAATCTTTGTTTTTAAAGTGAAAGAGCATTTATAAAAGTTGTTAGGGTATAAGCTAATAACAACTTTTGTAGCTTTAAGATTTGCTAATTCTCAAAATTTAATAAGCAAAAAAATAAGCACAAATCGTATGTTTGTTTTGTACTTTTCTTAAAGTGTAGGGTCCCCCGTTTTCACTGCAGTGTAAATTCACAACAGTTACCCCGCCTGCCTGTTCTTTCCTTTTTACCATTCCTACCTTGACTTTTCTCTATTTTCTATTTAATTTATCCTTTTTATTATTAAAAGTATTATTAAGTAAATTAGTAGGAATTATTAATAAATCAAATTAGTTATGAAAAATTAAAATAAGTAGAAATTGAGGGCTATTATTTTTATAAACTTTCTGCACTTTGTAGTTTCTAAAAAATCATATTTCATATTTTTTCAGTTAAATATTGTATTTTCTTAGGAAATAAAATAGAATTTTACCAATTTTCTTTTTCTTAGAAAAATCATAAAAAATAGACAAATAGATAAAAAATTAAAATTCTTTTTGCATTAATTTTCATTTTTAAATCTAGATATTTTTTAAAAATAAAAGCAAAATTTTAGTGTTAATTTTAGAAAAAGTTTATTTTTTGTTTAATTAATTAAATCCATAAAAATTTAAAAAACATCAAAAATTAATAAAAAAATATATTTCTTTTATACAAAATTTTCTTTTGTCATTTAGGTCTAGGAAAATAGAAAATTTATTATAGGCTTTATTTTTCTTAATTGTCAGTTTTAGAACCCTTTTACCGGGTACGTTTTACCGTATCTTTTCGGTTTAGCATTCAAACGACCTCCGTTTTATTGTTTCTATTTCTTATTTTTCAATTAAGTAAATTAGAATTTAATTTTGGATTTGTAATTTAAATTTAGCATTTATTTTCATAATTTTTAATATTTAGGTTTCCGATACCTTATTCTGTTCCCCCGTATTTAATTTAGAGTTTAATTTTAGGATTTCTTACAACTAGATTTTGTTTCCCGTAGTTTTTAAGATCTTCCATTTCCTTTGTTGTTTTCCCGTAGATTAAATTAAGTTTTAATTTAATTTAGTTATTAACATAATCAGTATTCTCTATCATCAATTCTATCAAACCAGGATAAATTTCAATTGCAGCCTCGTTGGGACATACGACCCGGGAGAATATCTCTCCGGAATCTTTTATCAATTGATTTGCAAGTAGGATATATATACGTATACTATTTGGCGAACCAATTTTTGGCGCCGCTGCCGGGGAGGCATTTGCTACGATTTCTATCCGACTTTGATCTGAACTTGTCTTATTGTTAATATACCATATTAAAAAAAAAAAAAAAAAAAAAAACACAAAAATATTTTTCTTTTCTTTTTATTAGTACATATCATATAAAAAAAAAAAAAAAAAAAAAAAAAAAAAAAAAAAAAAAAAAAAAAAAAAAAAAAAAAAAAAAAAATCAAAAATATAAAAAATTGTCCATAAAAAAATAATAAAATTCACTAATTGGTAAAATACCAAAATATAATATTCTCAACTGAGGTATTATCATAATAAGTTCCGGTGAACTATTGAGTTCCCAACTCGAACAAAAGATTTAAAACTTGCCTTCTGTGTCACTTACGATATACGGCTCACCTCATTCTGATTAACAAACTATAAAGTGGGTTTAAGGAGGGTTGTTCCTAGGAACTACGACCCGAAAGGAGAAATAAGATCAGCGCTATTCCTACTCCCCTCTCACCTGTGCTTACATTGTGAGAGCTACCTGAAGTAAGTATCGATTATTGGCTTAATTGTCTATCTTATTTTGTCCAAGTGAAATCGTTTTAAATAAATCGAAAAAACCAAAATTATTCTTCTTTTTCCTTCGTATCCAGTTAGATTCTTTCCTTATCCCTCCTATCTATTTAAATCTTATGACATCATTCGATTGTCCGCCTAAAGCGATAAAGCATGTTCGGCTTGTGGACATTTTGCACACTTCAGCCTAATTGTGATCAAAAGAGAAAACTCAAAAACCAGATTCTATGTTCCAATGCCCGGAATCGTCTCACAACACATTAAATTGAAAGAATTTGTTTTCGATTGTGGAGACCTGTTTGCATTGTCTTTAATTGTCTAATAATGTGACCTGACACGAAAGATATATGAGAAAGCTATTCAAAAGTTTCGAAAATATTTTTATCTCCAAGTCCATCCAATGACAATTCCCAACGTTTAAATGCTCCTGAGAGCCCATTCGTTGTCAAACAAGACCCCAGTGTCAATTCCTCACAAAAAACTCACACTAATCGACCCAAAAGTGTTGTTGCGAGTGTTGGTGATTCCGTTAGATGGCATCTTTGTCACCGCTTCACTTGTAAGTCTTGTGGGAAAGGCTGCATCATATTGGTTATAATTGTCCACCGAAAACTCTTACTATCTCTAAGCCGGAAGCCAACCAAACAACCCCATTAATTGAAATCCCACAAGCTCGAAAAGTTGTGCAAAAACCAAAATTATTTGGTCAATGACAAAAAATGTGTATTAATGAATATGACGGTGTTTGTTTTTACTGTAAGATCCGGATTGAAAAACACCAAATGTTTTTAACTCCATACTCATCAAATAACACTCCCCGATATTCAAACCATTCTCCACAACCCCCGCACTCATTCTTATGAGAATATTTTTAAAAAACAATGCTTATTATGGTTTATACGAATTGTCACTACCTCCATGTTCCGTTAATCCAATCCGGTAATCAGTGTTACAATCAAGACTTTAATTTCTCACAAAAATCTCAAGTTTTCAACAACAATAACTTTGTTGTGACTATTGTGGAGGGTCCCATGCACGTTTTTCAGTGTCAACCGATGAATGAAACTATTATCATGAGCAAAAATCATGCTATGATTCTAATATCATTCGGTTTTGACCAACTTTACAACCCCGCAATTTCCGTCAAACATCACCTCCTCAACCAATGAGCATGGAAGCTTTGCAAGTCCCAGAGAGGACCTAATGAAATCGATTGAAAGCTTTTCTCAAAAGTTTAATCGAATCTCTTTGGAAAACCCTAAGTTCTATTGCAAGCTTGGGACAACTTTATTGAATTTTAAGCACGCTCAACCCGAGGAATGCAAGAATTGCTTAGCCAACATTGTTCAAATATGAAAATCATAAGTGAACGAGCTACTGAGTACATCAATACTCCGTCTTGGAACGCCCTCTCTCTACTGTGATGAATGATGATGACGAGGATTATACCTATGTGCAATCACACCATTATATCAACCGGAGAGACCGAAACTCTCTAATTATGGAGGATGAGCATCTTAACACAAATTTCGGCAACGTAATCGGACGAATTCATAAGTCCTAGTGTTGAAATCCTTGATCCAATCCCAAGTGAGTCCAAAGTGGTTCCCAAGGTTTGAAGTGCCTTTTCATGACAATTCTCCGCATCTTGACATTTCAAAAGATCAATCTGAGGATTTCTCTGAATCTAACGTTGATTCTACTTCGACTGATGAAGATTCCTTCTCTAGTAACGATGTCGAGTATGTTGAGGCATCACCTCCCAATTCTGAGCCAGTTAGCTCGAAGGTGATGGAGATTGTTGTTCCAGAAGTTGGAAGGATTGAGGATGACATTCTTTTAATCAAAGACGATACCCTTCGTGAAAAATTGTTGAATGTCAATCGTCTTGTTGCTAAAATCGAAGCATTAAAAGATAATCCCGTTCCATCTTCCGTTGTTGTGACCAAGTCTACCTCCACATTTCCTAACCTTTTCTTGGAGGAGACTAACACCTTTGATAATTCTTTTCCCGAATCTGAAACTTTCAGCTTTAATCTAGAAGAGATTAGTAGTGGCAGTCCCACTACTCATTCTGATTTATCTCTTCCGGATTATAAAGCTTTCTACGTTGATAACGATCATTTTAAAGAGAGGAGTAGTGGCAGTACCACTACTCATGTTGATTTTTCTCAATATGATTCGTTTATCTTTGATCTTTCGAATGATCAGTTTCCTCCTGCCGATAGGAGTGACCTTAATCATGAGGAGTTCGCCGATGAACTCACTCACATCATGTCTCTCCCGGAACTTGAATGTTTCAAATTTAAGATTGAGCCCGATCCGGGAGATTTGACTTCTATTGACCTCGGGATTCGTAAGAATGCTTCTACGACTAATGTGAATGTACCACTTGAGGATGACCAATCTTCTCTCTTCGCTTATGTTGTATGGATCTTTCTTGCTTTTCTCACGTATCCCGTTGTCCCTCCATATCTTCTCTCCACCAGGAATGAAGATACCATTTTTGATCCCGGCATTTCAATGTATCATTCTTTTATGCCGGATGTATCTCATCGGAGTGGAACTTTCATGAAATTCAATGTTTATCCAAACCACTTGAATGAAAGTCCGATGATGATTTTACCTTCCACTTGCTTCCCCATGGACCAATGAATTCGGGGTCGAGTCGAGCTTGTGACTCGGTTAACAAAAACAAGGCGCTTCGTGGGTGGCAACCCATGCTTATCCAGTCTATCTTCTTTCTTTATGCTAATAAGTGTTTTGTGTTGTGATGAGGCTAGATTTTTCCATTACCCGTGTTTTGTCCATGTTTTGTGTGCTTTGTATTGTATGTCCAGGATTTCCCGGATTGTGAAGACTCTCGTGCTTGCAGTATCCACATGAGTTTCACATCCTCAGCTTCATTTTGGGAATCCGATATCCTAATCTTATCGACTAACGTTTTATCTTTTGGCACACCTAATAAACGGCCTTAGATTTACGTAGTACCCTTCAAAACATCGAGGACGATGTTTAGTTCTAGTTTGGGGGGGGGATCTTCGATTTGATTGTTTCCTGCAGCATTGTTACCACGTAAACCCGTATTTTCACCAAAATTACCAAAAAAAATGAAAAAAATTTAAATTTTTTTTTTATAATAAGTGTTTTATCGCAGTTTTGCTTTTCTTTTGGGTAGAATAAGAATAATTTTTATCATAGGACCAAATCCGGCCATATAGAGATATGTATGATATAATTTTGTGATTTTTGAGTAGTGGGTATAAAAGTAGGTATTTGTTGAAGCGTAGATTAATTAATGTAGTTTCGGGTATGCCTAAACGCACTTTATCGTGAAACGTAACAAATTTATGTAACCAATACAAATAAATTGAACAAAATTAATAATTATCCTCAAAATAATTACTTAACACTTGCTTGATGTAAACATTTAATTGTTTGATGCCCGTTTACATTGAATGATCATTTTTAGCTTACGCGGTTTAACTTAACGTTTACGATTTAAAAGCAAACTCGTACAATACTAAAGGTACATAGTGAATTTATTAACGACGTCAATGACCCTAAAACACGGGGTATTATAGTCTCCCCCCGTTAAGTGAGACTTGTCCTCAAGGCTTAAGACGCGGCACTTGACGACGGTGTGGTCTTTGTGAAGAGGTGTGGATATTTCTTCCTGAATTGATCTTCGCGTTCCCATGTGAACTTAGGACCTCTCCTAGAGTTCCTTCAGACCTTGACTAGTGGAATGCGGCTTCACTTCAACCGTTTAACTTCATGGTCCGTGATCTCTATAGGTTCCTCGACAAACTGAAGCTTGTCATCAAAGTGAACTCCATCCAACGGAACTGCTAATGGTTCGTCGGAATAGCACTTTTTCAAGTTGGATACATGGAATGTATTGTGAACCCTGCTTAGCTCTTCAGGTAGCTCAAGCTTGTAAGCAACCTCTCCAACATTTTCTAACACCTTAAAAGGTCCAACATACCTAGGGTTCAACTTCCCCCGTTTGCCAAAACGTACGACCCCTTTCCAAGGCGAAACTTTAAGCATAACTTTATCCCTAACCTGAAATTCCATCAGTTTACGTTTTAAATCCGCGTAACTCTTTTGTCGATCGCGAGCAGCTTGCATTCTCTGCTTGATTTGAATGATCTTCTCATTTATTTCTTGCACTATTTCTGGACCAGTGAGTTAAACTTCTCCAACCTCGGCCCAACAAACGGGTGAACGACACTTTCGACCGTAAAGTGCTTCAAATGGTGCAGCTTGATGCTAGCATGATAGCTATTGTTATATGAGAACTCGACTAATGGCAAATGGTTAACCCAACCCTTTCCAAAGTTGATTGCACAAGTACGCAACATATCCTCAAGAGTTTGAATAGTCCTCTCGCTTTGCTCGTCTGTTTGTGGATGGTACGCAGTACTCATATCCAGACTAGTACCCAAAGCATTCTGAAGTGACCTCCAGAATTTGATGCGAACCTAGGGTCACGATCACAAATAATCGAGAGAGGTATTTCATGCCTCGTGACCACCTCTTTTAGGTACATTCTTGCAAGTTTATCCATCGGATCAGTCTCTCTCATCGGTACAAAGATTGAGGACTTAGTGAGTCGGTCAAAAATCACCCAAATGGTGTCGTAACCTTGTGACGACTTAGGAAGCTTCATGACAAAATCCATAGTGATGTTCTCCCACTTCCATTGAGGTATATCGGGTTGTACCAACAATCTTGATGGCCTTTGGTGTTCTACCTTGACCTTGGCACAAGTCAAACATTTGCTAACATATGTGGCGATGTTTGCCTTCATATTAGGCCACCAATATAGATTTTTTATGTCTTGGTACATCTTTTCAGAACCTGGATGGATAGAATACTTTTACTTGTGGGACTCGTGCATGATCACAGTCCTCAAATCACCATAGCATGGTAACCAACTCCTGCCATTGAAGCATAGAGTTCCATCCGCACACGGTTCCAACTTTTCCGTTCTAAATTTCTCCAGATCTTTAGAATTTTCAACCAACATGCCTCCAACATCTTCGTTCTTGATGTTCTCTGGTTTCCGTGCTTCAGTTTGAGCATCTAAAATTTGTTTTGGGAGATTCAAACCTATAGTCATGACTAAGGCTCGAACCCTTAATGGTGGCTCTCGTTCCTTCCTGCTCAAGGCGTCAGCGACAACATTTGCTTTCCCTGGGTGATAACGAATCTTGCAATCGTAATCATTAAGCAATTGTAACTAACGACGCTGCCTAATATTCAGATCCTTCTGATCAAGAATGTATTGTAAGCTTTTATGATCAGTGAACACCGTACACTTGGTTCCATACAGATAGTGCCTCCAAATCTTGAGAGCGAACACTACTGCTCCATCCCCGTACCACATCCGAGATCGTCTCGTTCTTCTCCTGAATCTTCATGCTGCAGAGATGCATAAGCGAATTACCCTTCTCATCTTTGCATCAACACAGCGCCGTAAACCTTTGACGAAGCATCGCAATATACATAAAATCTTTGCTTCCTGCAGGTAAAAGCCAGATTGGGGTGCACCCTACACAACTTCTGCTTCAACAGTTGGAACGCTGTTTCTTGTTTGCCACCCCACTCAAACTTGACCTTCTTCTGAGTGAGCTTGGTCATTGGTTTGGCAATCTTTGAAAATCCTTCGATTAAGCTTCGATAATAGCCAGCAAGACCTAAAAATTGACGAATCTCCGTTGGTGACTTAGGAGATGCCCAGTCTTTAATGGATTCGATCTTGGCAGGGTCCATGTGAATACCCTGGCTGTCAATCACGTGCCCGAGGAACTGTACCTTTGGGATCCAAAATTCACACGTGGAAAATTTGGCATACAACTCTACTTTCTTAAGCAACTATAAGATTAACTTAAGGTGCTCTTCGTGCGCTTGCTGGTTCTTCGAATATATTAGAATATCGTTAATAAAGACAATCACGAGTTTATCCAAGTAAGGTTTGCACACCCGATTCATAAGGTCCATGAATACGGCAGGTGCGTTTGTCAAACCAAAATGGCATAGCCTTGACAATTACATCCAATGGTCTCGTAATGAGTTCTAAAGGCGGTCTTCAGAATGTCTTCTTCTCGAACCCTCAGTTGGTGATAACATGACCTTAGGTCTATCTTTGAGTAGACACTCGACCCTTGAAGCTGATCAAATAAATCATCAATTCTTGGGAGCGACTAACAGTTCTTCATCGTTAGTTTATTTAATTCCCGGTAATCAATGCACATTCGAAATGATCCATCCTTCTTCTTGACAAACAAGACCGGAGCTCCCCAGGATGAGGAACTAGATCTTATAAAGCCTTTGTCAGATAGTTCTTTCAGTTGCTCCGATAACTCTATCATTTCAGAAGGTGCTAATCGATAAGGTGCCCGAGCTACGGGTGCAGCACCAGGTATCAAATCGATTTGAAATTCCACTTGTCGAGTCGGAGGAAGACCCGACAAGTCCTCAGGGAATACATCAGGAAAATCCTGGACGATTGGTACGTCCTCAAGTCTCTTCTTCTCCAACTTATCTTCCGTCTCCTTTGTATTAATGTTTGCCAAAAAGACTAGACATCCTTTTAGCATGTATTCTTGTGTTTTGGTGTACGAGATAATATGCAGACGAGCCTCGTGTCCCCGGTTGCTTCTGTTATCATGAACAATTAATGTTTCACTTCCCTAGGGGATACGAACGATCTTCTCGGCACACACAATGATTGCTTGGTACTTTACCAACCAATCCATACCAATTATAGCGTCGAAACTACCAAGTTCTACGGGCATTAAATTTATGTTGAATGGGTGGTTCAGGAGATTTAATGTGCAACCCCTAAGGATAGTGTTTAACCCAATTATTCTCTCGTCGGCTAGTTCAATGTCATAATAGTGATCTAATGCGGTTGGTGTGATATCAATTTGGGAGCTAAATGCAATGGATACAAAACTTCTATCGGCATCAGTATCAAATAAGATAGAAGAATAGCGGTTGTTTAGAAGGAACATACCCATCACGACATTGGAGTCTGGGTTTGTCTCTGCATGCCCTACCGCATACACTTTGGCTGGAGCATTGCCACCTCCAACTTGGTTACCATGGTGGTTGTTGTTCTTTAGCTTGGGACATTCCTTCTTGAAGTGTCCTTGGGCTCCACACTCAAAACAAGTAGGCTTCTGACTCGACCCAGTACCCCTCTGATGGTTAGCATTGTTAGCATTTGCCGTACTTCTACAGTCACGAGCAAAATGGCCAACTTTGTTGCATTTGTGACATTTAGGAGCACATGGACCGTCATGGTGATACTTGCATTTAGCGCACAGGGTTTTAGATCCCCCGTATGGCTTCTTCTCACCAGTCCTTGCAGTGTAGGCTCGACCAGTGTTTTGCCTCTTGTTCTGTTGTTGGTTCTGAGTATTCCTTGAGGTGTCCTCAAACTTCCTTTTACTCTCTGTCTAGCGGTTAGCAAAAGTACGGATTCTTTTATCCATCACTTCGATTGCCATTTCAGTTGCCTCTTGCATTGTCTTAGGCTTGGATGCTACTACACTTCCGTGGATCATGTCGGGTAAGCCACCGACATATTTCTCAATCTTGTTAGATTCTTCAGGAAACATTCTACCACACATCAGTGCCAGTTCCTGAAAATGTTGGTTGTACCCTATCACATTGGTACCTTTCACTTTTAATTCCCACAGTTTAACTTTAAGTTTCTTAATCTCGGTCCTTGGGCAGTACTTGTTAGTTATTTTCCTCTTCAGTTCAGTCCAGGTCATTGCATAAGCAATGTCATTACCAACAGTCCTAACGTAGGAGTTTCACCACGTTAGAGCATTTCTGAGAAGAGTACAAGTGGAGAACTTGATTTGGTTTTCCACATAACAGTTGCTTATGCGGAACACAGTTTCCATTTTCTCAATCCATTGAGTCAATTCGACAACTCCTTCTGTGCCTTTGAAATTTAGAGGTTGGCACTTCATGAAGTCTGGGTAAGTACACTCACGAGTGGCTCGCTCATTTCTCCTAGCACCTATTCCTAAATTGTGGCTGTCAACGCCATTCGTGTTTGCATCACGTGCTGCCAAAACGGCAGTAACGCCTTGGTCAATCATTGCCTGAAGTTGGGCATTAGTGATAGTGGTAGTGGTGGTGGCTGTTGCGGCCGGTGTTGTTTATGGGTTTAACCTCGTGGTCCTTATTTTTGGTGCCATTTTCTTCAAATCACAAGAAAATATAATACCTGTTAGATTTCATAAAATCATAACCATGACATGACATATACCCAATAAGTAAAATGAGATCACATCACACAGTGAAATATACAACTGAATTGTTATCAAAAAAGATATAACCAAATCAACATTCATTCACAACAAATTCGATTACAGACATGACATAATACCACCATTCCATATATAATTGGAAAACATACATGATTGGTTCAGATACAAAATGATCACAACGATTAGGTTACAGATAAAAGAATATATACAACCTAAAGCCATACTAGCCAGGATTAAACCCCTAATACTTAGTAGGATGTATAAAACATCTAGCCATAACATAATCTAGGAACTGCTACCAGCCTCCTCCGGTAGCTCTGGCTGTGCAGGACCTTTGGCGAGTCCCTGCTGTCTCTCGAACTCTGTCATCTGATTCTGAAGTCTCTTTATCAGCTTCAGTGCCTCTAGGAGCTGCTTCTGCCTCCTGTGATCTGCCGCCAGCATCTCTGTAATCACCGTCTGTCTCCTACAGTCTGTTGACTGTAACTCTCTAATTTGTGACTGCTGAGCTAACACTGTGGTACGTAGCGACATAACCTCTATACGCGCATGATCACTCAAATCCATAGATCGTCCTCAAGCCTCTCTAGACATCCTAGCCTCGGTCTCCATCAGTCTAGTAGTACATGTATGTACACGCCTATCCCTAAACAACATGTTGAGCCGACCAGCCAATAGCTGTCGCCCAGACTTCTCATCGTCCAACCTCGTATAAATCTCATTCGTGTGTTGCCTAACCCTAGTCTTAAACGCTATCATATGTCGACCCAACTCTGTGTTAGTACTAACTGGTGCCCCCTGCAGGGTCTCAACTATCTCATCCCACGAGTCGATGATCCCATATCCAACATCTCTCTCTGGATCATGCCTGATCTCCCTATCTATAGTAGCTACAAAACCATAGTCTGCCTTAAGACCTCCATCCAGTCTAGTAGCAACAGCAGACGAGCTCTCTCCGACCTCGTATACAGGACCAAGAGCGATACCTAACCTCTTTTAAGGCGGTAAGGTAACCTCGGGTCTGTCCTCTCTACGATCAGTAGAGAGTAAATGCAAGGGTGGTATCCCTGATGATGGTGCAGCTGGTCTGGTGTGGGAGAGTATGATGGGTGGTGGTAATGGTAGTGAATGGGAAGTAGATACGGCCTCGGCTCTCAGCCGGATCATAGCAGCTCGATAACCCAACGGACGAATAGGACTAGCAGGTGGTGATGGAGATAACACAGGTACTGGTGATGATACTGTTAGTGGTGGTGAGGGAATCTAAGGTAGTGGTGGTGAAGGTATCTGGAGAAGTGGTGATGACCATGGGAAGAGCAGTGATGATGGTAGAGTAGATATAGCGAGAAGTCTGGCAACCTCTGCATCAGACCATACTGGTGTAGGTACTGGAGCTTGGATAGAAATCATAGCTGTCACACGATATGTAGGGTGTGGTGGTGGTGTGGCCGCAGACTCATCGGTCTCAAACGGCTGTCTCCTCCGCAGATGGGGTCTGATCAGCAGCTGGTAAAGCAACGACCGCAGAGTCGGCAGGAGTTAGGTGCTCCTCCTCCTCATCATCATCGGCCTCGATGTCAACCTCATCATCATCCTCATCATCCTCTGATGACTCATCCTCGTCATCGCTGTCATCTCTTCCGTCGGCAGGATAATCGACAGGATCCTCCTTAGGGTCCTCGTGGTCATCCTCCTCTAGGTCCGCCTCAGGATCGGACTCCAAAACATAATCTGGTGACTGAGCAGTGGGTGAGGCAGCAGCAGATTGTGGTTGCTCCTCAGCCAGAAATACCTCATCCTTCTGCGGCATATACTCGGGATATACCGGCTCCGAGATAAAACCTGGTAGGGGTGGTGAGGCGAGGTATGTAGTCTGGTGATGGCGGGGCCTGTAAGGCGACCTGCACATATGGGTCATCTAGCATCCAGGGCAGTCCCTCGTGCTCAGGTCCAACAACTCTTGGTGATCCAATGTTTGATAAGTCCTCAAACGGACTGGATATCTCCGTGTGTGTGACCCCTGATTCATTTGAATCTGACATGACTGTATCTGAAAATCCAAAATAGCTTATATTAGTATTTAATATAAGACCCTTATAGTAATATACATTTATATCATAACATGTATATCAATCATGAATTCATCTAGTTCAACCAACTAATGCAACAACTAGTGTATGTATGTATGTATGCACGTATGTATGTCCCGTGAAAATCCTTTTGTATGTATGCAATGTTTGAAAATGGTTATAGTCCAGCAAAAACATTTGACCTGGTTCTCTATAACCTTGGCTCTTGATACCAATCTGTAACACCGCCAAATTAGGTCGCAGCGGAATAAGGGTCCGGGGCGTGTTACTTCATAGATCAATAACACAAGATATATATATAGAACGACTAAAAATTTGTTTAAAACCGATACATTGGATTTAACAAAGTATTTGTTACATAAGCCCAAAGCTTCACTTGTTCACTTGTTCAAAATACAAAGATTTCTAGCCCATAATAGATATACAAAATGTAATGCGACAAAATCTTTAATGCATGATATCCAAATCAAAACACCAAACCTTCTGTTTGTAGAATTTTTATAACAAGTTTTTATAAAAATTCTTTTATAACTCCGGTTATTATCGTAAAACTCGTAAACTACGTATCTTTTTCGTTATAAATCGGTTTTTCAAGTTTCTTACCTTTTTGGAATCGTCATGAGATGTAGTATGTTTATAAAATATAAAATCCATGCCTAAAAATTCGTGCCAAAACAGCCCCTAAATATCGTTTTGAGTTTATTTGTATAACTTTGTTTTTATATACTTTTTATTTAGTAAACTACCACAAGTCTTCCAATATTCTTAATACACTATGTCTTACATATAATAGTGTCCATTTTTCCATCATATGTCCACATGAGTCCATGATATCAAGATTAACAAGTCACTAACATCACATGAAATCAATAACTTTCTTTAAGTAACTTTTAACTACAAGTTTATACATATACATTTTTACACTTAACCAACATGTTACAATACTTATAATCCCATTATATCATGATATTACCAATCACCTAACATATGAAAAAGTGTACAAAATGATGATCACAAGTAAAAACTCTTTTTACATGTTTAAAAGTCCTAAATGGTGAGTTTGCTATATAAACATCATATACACATATAATCATGAAAATGAAAAGTTAAGGGCTTTTAGATAACCTTAGAGTGATGTATGATGATGAGAAATATGCTCTAAACCCTTGTTTAGACTTTAAACCCTAGCTTTCACAACTAAGAAACCCTAATCTAAATAGAAACCTTAATCTTGCAATAACTTGATTAAACCTTACAAATGCTTAACCAACCCTTCAAAACACGTTAGGTTATCATAGGAATGATGCGTAAATGCTTGTATGGTCTTAGAAAATCAAGCTATGGATTTGCTAAAAGGGGTGTTTGTAGTCGTGGGCTTATAAGAGCCAAAAGGAGAGAAAATTGATTTATTTTGTCAAGTGTTGAAGTGTATATGTTTATCTCTCTTAAAATGCAAGACTTATAAGTGTAAGAGTTAGCCTAGTATGTTAAACAAAGACCATAAACACCAAAGGGGGGGGGGATGGCATAATAGTGGAATAGGGGTGACTAGTGGTCAAAACCACTAGTCATGTACTAAGTCTTATGAGTCCATACTTGTACAAGACCTTAGGTATGGTTTTATGTTTCTATGCTTCCTAATGTGGACATGATCCCATGAATTCAAGGGTTGTGTTCACTAGCTAAATAAAATGAAAGTATTACACTTGCACTTTTGAAAGTATAAGTAAATATGTAAGTGTAGTCTTGCTATATAAAATGTATACTTGTAAATTGAATAAGTCTTGCTTATTTCTTGTATATGGGGCATCCTATTTAACAACCATGGGTAAAGTTTATAAACTTTTTGATCATTGGAAATAATAATAGGCATTTGTTGAAGCGTAGATTAATTAATGTAGTTCCGGGTATGCCTAAACGTACTTTATCGCGAAACGTAACAAATTTACGTAACCAATACAAATAAATTGAACAAAGTTAATAATTATCCTCAAAATAATTACTTAACACTTGCTTGATGTAAACATTTAATTGTTTGACGCCCGTTTCATTGATATGATCATTTTTCGCATACGCGATTTTATCTTAACGATTATGATCTAAAAGCAATCCGCGTATCAATACACTAAAAAATACTTAGTGATTTATTGGACGCGGCAATTTGACCCTAAAACACGGGGTGTTATATTCAACTTTTAAAACAGAAGAGGAGCTACCAAGGTCTCGCAACGCCCTTCAATCTATAGGAAAACCCTTGTAAATTCTTATACTCTACGCGTTTGGTTGTTGGTGGATTACAGATTACTAACTATTGAGATATGATTTTGCTATGAGATATCTTGAGGTCGTATCTCTAACTATGCCAAGAGGGATCCTTTTATAGACTAAGGATAAACCCTAACAGGCTTACAAAACGCATACATATCTTTTCCTAAAATATCTCATACATATCTCTTAAATGGTACTAACTCTTTTCTACTAACAGTACTAACTATTTGATCAGTACTTACATTTTGTACTGTCGGTACTAACTATAACTATCAGTACTAACTATTTGTACTGTCGGTACTAAGTTAGGAAAACATAAATCCTAACAAATAGGATCACAAATAACATGTTGTCTTTTCCCTTAGTTTAGTGAACTAGTTGGACTATCAGGTGTCTTAAGATCAACAAATAAGGTTATGATTCCCTGAGTAAAGATTTAGACAAGTGGACTACTAGTATATAAAGATCCGTTAAGCAGTAAGTTAGTAAAGTCTCTATGAGCTAGGATTCATTAAGATCACCATTATTGCCTCCTAATATAGATTATAATCAACCATGATTGCTTTATGCGGATTTGGTTAATTGTGACAGAATTGCCAAGTCTAGGTTTTAGGAAGAAGTACCGCCTAAATCTATAAATGATATATCAACAATGACACAAGACACTCCTTGCACTTATAAACTAAAACATGCATTTAATTAGATTATACATGGTTAGTACATTTTCCTTTAATAGGCGTGACTGCTTCTCTATCTTCTAATTGTCAACTTGCGTGTCTTAATCGCCTAATCTCGGTCTAGGTAAAACCAAAACTCACCAAAACTTCTACACATCATCCACAGCAACTGACCCCCCCCCCCTTTTTGCCCATTAGATACGTGTTTAACATCAGGTCTCACAATAGAATAAAATAATTAGGTACAACCTACATAACCTAAAATCCTGATAAGAATTTAGAATTAACACCCTCGGAATATCATTCGTGATAAATTAACGCCCTCGGTCTTACTGATCGACACCCCACTTACCAACGAATCTATACCTGATCGGGTTCACTTCTCGTTAGTGTTGCTTTTAGGTAAAGTCGGCAAAATATAAATAGTAAAACTTGATAACATAAAATACATACTCATAACGACACATCAACAATGGTCAAATGATTAGAGGAGGATGGTCAATCAAGACCAACGCCTTAAAAGCTTCATTATATCATGCTTATTTGATGATATAATAGAGTCAGTTATTAGCTGTGCTACAGCTAAAGAAACATGGACTGACTTGGTTCATAACTTTGAAGGCCCCTCAGATACCAAGGAAACAGGATCATGAATCTAATTGAGTATAATACCTTCAGAGCTAACCCCTCTGAAAGTCTCTCTCAGACCTATACCCGATACAAGACCTTTCTTAACGAGCTTTCAAGTGATGGTGTAAAACTGTCTAAACATGAAATCAATGTGGGTTTCGTGAACAGTCTCCCTGAGAAGTGGCTTAGCTTCTCTCAGGGACTAAGAA
>BQNB010033996.1:4723-49488 GCA_026074375.1 Tanacetum coccineum
TTTCACAAATGGGATTTGCACGGGACATACATGCATTACTTGTTTGCATCTAGCACATATATGCTTACATAATGCACACTATTTTAGCATTAGTGGTTTACTAAGTGCTTACATGATTGATATATGCGTATATAAATTATACTACGCATATTACTATAAGACTCTTATAATTAAAACTTATAGACATAACATGACAATCTCTTTTATAAGTAATACTTATATAAGTTATTTTTGCTTTTACAGCAGTCATGTCTTCTGCGTCATCTGCGGTTACCTACACTTCCGTTTACACCAATTCGGAGCCAGGCAGAGTCTTTTGGGGATCTGATGAGGAGATATCTGACGGAGGTTCTCCACGAGTCATTATATACGGATACGATAGACTCCCGATACAGCCGGTAGCCCCACCATCACCGGATTACATACTTGGCCTAAAGGATCCACAGACACCGCCAGTTCCCCAGGACGAGGATGAGCGTGAGTCTATGTTCGTACAGGCACATGATCCTGATTACGTGCCAGAGCCTGTATACCCTGAGTATATACCATTGGAGGATGAGCATGTGTTCCCAACTGAGGAGCAGCCATTACCTCCTGTTGATTCATCTACTGCTGAGTCACCCGGGTATATTACTAAGTCGGACCCCGTGGAGGATCCAGAGGAGTATGAGGATGATGAGACAGAGGATGGTCTGGTTGACTATCCTATGGACGGGGGAGATGATGGAGATGATGATGACGTCGATTCATTTGGGGATGACGCCGATGATGAGGATGAGGATGATAAGGACGAGGAGGAGGAGGAGAAGGAGAGGCACTTAGCTCCGGCCGACTCTACTATTGTTGTACCTACTGATGAGCCTGTTTCCCCACCTGAGGGAACAGAGCCTGCTATACTACCACCCTCCACTAACATTACTATTAGGGCTAGGATTACCGTTCGGCCTCAGGCTTCCATATCCCTTCCACTAGAGGCAGAGGTTGAGAGACTTCTAGCCATGACTACTCCATCACCATCACCACCTATCTCACTATCACCACCCTTTGTAGGAGAGCGCCTTGCTAGGTGCACGGCCCCACCTACACATTTATCACCACCACCTATACCATCACCATTACTATCATCATCTAGGTGTCCAACCCAAATCCAGACACTCAGGATAGCATCCACTCAAGCCCTTATCGATGCCATTACTACCGCATTACCATCACCTCCACTACCACCATCTTTATACATACCACCACCTGTTAACCGTAGGGATGATATCCCCGAGTCTGAGCAGCCGCCTCGTAAGAGGTTGTGTTTATCCACTCTAGGCTCCAGATATGAGATCGGGGAGAGTTCTACTGCCAGACCTATCGGAGGTCGAGGGGGTAGATTATGGGTTTGTCAGCACCGTAGATGCTGAAGCGAGACGACAGGGGATTAGTGAGGTTGGATATGGTATTAGGTCGTTCTTGGGTAGATCCAGACATAGCCGTTCCAGAGATGAGCCACATATGACCGTTAGGGAGAGGTCAACACTAGGGTCACAGAGCTTGCTGAGCTCCATGAGCGGATCACAGCTTGAGTATAGTCTTTACAAGAGACCTTCAGATGTAGTCTCGGTATATCACGACGAGACGAATTGGTCACGCAGCGGGTCGAATTACTTATTGGGGGATAGGATGAACTCTCCAGGAGACAGTATGGAGTGTAGAGGAGAGGCCGATGCCTTCCCAAGAAGGCTTGGCCTACCCATTCGATAGATTGATCAGAGCGACTCATCAGGAGCTTCAGACCCATCGTGATCATGTGATTGCACATGAGACCTATCTCCAGGCACACCAGACACAGCTACAGCTGCAAAGTACTCTCATTCAGACACAGCATCAGGTACACGAGATTCGTTTTCAGATGCATCATGCTGAGTTAGCAGCACTTCGAGAGACTGATCGTAGGCGCCAGGGACCAATTGGTAGATGCACTTCTCCGAGTCATCAGAACCTAAGGCGAGAGATGAGCGACATGCAGACTGAGTTGTTGGCACTGCGAGAGCCGCAGAGGAGGGCTAGACAGCCAGGACCAGAGGCTAGGATTCCGGATCACCAAGATGCTTCTGGGGACGCCGATAGTCACATTTAGTGATTTATGTTAGTGTATCTTGCTAGGTCATTGTACATGCATGTTAAGTATTAGGGGTTTTCCCCGCTACAAAGCCTTAGATCTTTTGTGTGTATTATGTGTACAGCACCGATGACTATTTCACTAAAAATTTTCAAATTATGAATTGAAATGGATGTTGTTACTTTGTACAATATACTTCCTTGTGTTGATTATCTCATATATATATTATTATATTCCTGTCATATAACCCGAATGTTTTGTCCTTGTGATCTATACAAATCATGCACCTACATCCACAAGGGACCAAAAACACCCCACCAATGACAGCTCCAACCCAAACAACATGACCCACGAATCCATCCAAGCAATGATCGACCAAGCTCTCTTGCGAAACTCCACCAATGGAGATGGAAGCCACAGTTTGCACGGGGATAACCGAAGGAACGTGCAAACTGAACTGCGCGCACCTTGTTTTCTTCTACTTTGAACTTCATGAAGTGTACAACTTAGAACTTCAAAGGGCTGAAGTCCTTGGTCTGTTTTAAACTCGGTGGATTGAAAAGATAGAGTCAGTCTTCAATATCAGTGGTTGTGTCGTTGAAATCAAGTTAAAGTTTTGCCAACCATGGCACCCTGTTAGGTGCTGCTTTGACTGTGGAATAGTCAGATAAGAACCTATTGACCAGAGGCATATGCAATACTTGGTAGTACTCAAGAAAAAAGATGACGGACAATTATTGTCCGCAGGGTAAAAAACAAGAAATTAGAAATCGAGCTGTGAACCCTAAAGGTCACGGAAACGACGCTCCATCATTATCACTGAACGTTTCCAAGAGTTAACCCTGATATGTACCAAGTTTGTTGCCAATGAAACCGAGAAGGTGGATGTAACACCCCCAAATTGGGTCGCAGCGGAATAAGGGTCTGGGGCGTGTTACTTCAAGATCAATAGCACAAGATATATAAGAACGACACAAAAAGTCGTTTAAACTGATACATTGGATTTAATTGTCATACATAACACCAAGCAATAGCTTTACTTGTTCATTGTTGAATATTACAAAAGTTGACAATACATTTCCCTGAATATGATGCACCTAAATCCTTAAGCATGCAATTCAAAATGTAACCTAATGCATCCCTGGCATCCCATGCCTATTAATCTCCTGAAAACATTGCTTAAAAACGTCAACAATAATGTTGGTGAATTCATAGGTTTGATAAATCATAATATGCAGGACCGCAAAGACTTTATCCCGTGATAATGCAACACATGCAGAACCAAAAACCAGATTACATTTACACTAAGCTCATGACACTGAACCTCCAATTTGGTTTTTCTGACTTTGGTTCTTTCGCTCTGGCAAACCTCCTGTATGCCCTTGAATCCCACATCATAGCAATTAAGACCTTCTAGACTTGATCCCCGTGCCTCTTTGGTTGTTAGTAGTAATGTCATTATGTAGGACTCCTACAGTTAATACGGACCAATGGCCCCACATGTAGTGCACCTGTGCATTTTGGGAGTGACATGACCATCATGATGATAGTTGAATTTAGGGACACAACGGCTTTGTAACCCCGAAATATTTCTCCTCCCCGTGCCCTGAAGCGTAAGCTTTGTCCAGTATTTGCCTCTTGATGGTTGTTGTTGGTTCTGTTGTACCTTGAAGTGTTATTCAACTTCCACTATGCACTTGTCTTACCTAACCTGCGTTCGAAAGAGTGCTGATCTTATTTGTCCACACGTTTTCTGAAAACTTCACTATTGGACACTTTACTCTTGACGTGTCTCAGACTTCCACACTTTATAACAGGTGAGAGTCGATGAACCTAGCAGCAGTAGGATTCCTAGCACTCCCCGGGTCATAGTGGCCAACCTTCTTGTAGCAATTCCCCGACCGTGTACAGTAACATTGCCCATTGTGGTTACCTTCCCACTTTCTCTTTGTTTGGTTTAGCATTCTCTAACAACCTTGCATTCCGTTGTTGTTTTCGAGTTTCTGGCTGATTTGACTTACGTGCCATGTTTGGTTTTTGTCTTATAAACGTCAATAACCTCATAGCATTAGCCACGAGTCGCTGGCTACAACCCGCTCAATATCCTCTACAACTCATCCCCTTGATTAACAATTTTGTCATTGTTTCTTGAAAATCACAGGGAACAAAATTAAAATAAAGAATCATTCAAGGGAAATCATGACACTGACCGTGATCCCAACAAGTGGTAAGGTGAGACCACTTTATGCATAGATATAAGATAAACACAACATAGCAATAAATAAATCCCCATCGTACAGTATGCATGAATCATAAACCAACAGTTAAGTAATACTTAATTACAATCTTTACATGAGTAAAAGAGTACAAGCTTTTTATTAACACTACCGAAACCAAAGTAATTATCAAGTTAGGTGGGATATAATACAAAACCAAGCTACACTGACAAATCTTTTTCTTATGGGCCAATGGTGCCCCTCACAAGATTCTAGATGCTAGCCTCTTATGTTATTTTAGTGACTTAAATATTCTTTGGTGAAGAGACAGGTAGTGCATACGGCAACTCAGAAATAGCAGCCTTAGTAGATGGTGATCGTAGAGTAAGGTATAAATAAGATATCCAACTGCATGGATTTGCGTCGTCAAAAGGACAGATGATATGGTGTGTATTAAGCAGATGGTGATCGTGGAGTATGGTGTTAAATAGACATCCGTACTGTACGGGATTTGGTCTTAGAAAACAAGATGATATGGTGTGGAGAGGTGGGTGGTGTAGAAGCAGACTCATCAGTCTCAAATGCCTCTGTATCCTTCACAACATCATCATCATCGTCGTCATCATCAGATGACTCATTATCATCATTGTCTCCTCCGTCGACAGGATGGTCAGCAGGATCCTCCTCAGGGTCCTCCTCATCCTCCTCCGGATCGAAGTCAGCAATGTAGCCCGGTGATAGGGCTGTAGGTGAGGCATCCGCAGGTAGAGGCTGATCCTCCATTGGTGCCTCTAGCTCCTCATCAGAAGCTCACTGGAATCTCCATGGCTCGGAATTAATATAGACAGACGTGTAGGTAACCGTCGATGGTGAAAACATGACTGCTTGCAACGAGCAAAACTTAACTTATATAAGTATATTATATAAGACCGGTATGGTAAATATGAATATGCGCTCATGGCATAAATGAATGATGGTAAGATATCATATTCGATAGCTTAATGTTTAGGTAGCGTTTAGGACCTACGAGCTTATAGTGCTACCTTGCCTAAAGAAATGTTCCCCTATTTATATAAATAACCCTTATATAAATAATTGTAGAGTATGTGCGAAAGAATGCAAACTCATCTTTGTATATATACATAAGACCCTCATAGTAACGTACGTACTATAATATGAACACGTATATGAATCATGTAAGCATCTAGTAAAACTAACTAATGCAAACAACTAGTGTATGTATGTCCCGTGAAAACCCCTTTGTATGAATGCAATGTTTAAAAACGGTTATAGTCCAGCAAAAACATTTGACCTGGTTCTCTATAACCTTAGCTCTAGATACCAATTTGTAACACCCCCAAAATGGGTCTCAACGGAATATGGGTTTGGGAGCGTTACTTCATAGATCAATAACACAAGATATATAAGAACGACCTTTAAAAGTGTCGTTTAAAACTGATACATTGGATTTAGCAAAGTGTTTGATACAAAAGCCCAAAGCTTTACTTATTCGTTGTTAAATTATACAAAGATTCTAGTTCATAACAAATGTTTCTCCAAAATGTAATGCAACCAAATCTTTAATGCAAATGACTTCTAAAATAATGACCACCAATGTATCCCTTGCACCTCGTGCCTTATTGACCTCCTGACCACCCTAGAAAAACAATGCTTTAAAACTTCAACAATAATGTTAGTGAATTCTGGTTTGTGAATTATATAAGTGTAGGAAACCGCAAGATTCCCCTGTGATACTACATTTAAATGTAACCACAGCAAAAATGTAATTACTTTCCCTAAGCTCATTGACACTGAAGCTCGAAAAAAATGAATACAATATAAATTGCCTACATTGCCCATGATGATGTTCTAACCCAGAACATCCCAAATCCGACAGGATAGCATTCGTTGGCTTCGGTAGTTTCGACACCAATGATAGCTAAAATTCGCCCCGAACGGGGGACGTCACCCCCCAAATAGATCTATTTTATAACATTCGCGCACACCCTCCAAGTGATTTAAGTTCAATGATAGTGAGCACATTAGGGTTATCGCTACTTAGGCTAACACGTAAATCATTTAAATATGAAAATGTTCACTTGCGACCCCAATTATAAAACAAAGCCTGTACTGCACCCCAAAACTTATAAATCATTATAAAAATGGTAAAACAAAAGCTATGAACACACCTCGAGTGGATGAGTTTAACAATGAAATACAATAGAAAATGCGTCACAATATAACGCCCCGAAGCAACCAATCAATTATAGGTCGTATGAGTACTAAGTACTTTGAATAACTATTACCATATATAATTCTATATAGCTACATCACCATCTAATTGAGTTTGTGAAATAATATTTAAATTGCTTTTGATAAATATTATCCGTGTGTTTGTACTCGTATAATCTAATAAATAATTCAATTGTCTTTGTAAAATAATATTTATAAAGTTTAGGACATGTATAAATATTATATAAATGATTCTAAAATGTTTTGCAAAAATTTATATTAAAAATGAACCAACACTATTCACGTCAGGAAATAGTGCACAAGTATAAAATAGTGCGTATCTTTCTCGTTTTAAGCCCGTTTGGGATGTTTCTTACGTCCATGTTCTCGTATTAAGTCAATGTATCAAAATATTACATTTTTAAAATTTTAAATCCCCTGGTGAACAGTGATTTTTACTGTTCATAACAGTTATAAGCTTATTTTTATAACTTTAATTAACGTAAAACCCGTAAATGTCGTATCTTATTCGTTTTAGATCCGATTTTAGTGATTCTTTCCCGACACCTCTTCGAAAATTAAAAGTTTTATTCAAAATAAATGAAAGTTTTCAAAAATGTTCATGTCTGATATGAATGTAGACTTTAATAAAATTAGTTTTATAAAGTACTTTATTTGTCGTAATCGTGAAAAATTCCATAACCACTTTTGTTCGTTATTAGAACCAAAAATTTTTAATCCTATTTAGCTAATTGTTTTGAAAACCTAAATCATATACAATACTGTTTAAAAACAGGTTTTATATATATATTAGATGTTAATAGTAATATTGGTTTTATAAAATTATTTTATAAACACGTTTAGTTAACTAAACTTAAAATTAGCGTATCAGCCTTCGTTAAAATTGATTTTTTCGAGTTTCTCTATAGCCTACTATTCTTGTGACATGTAGTATATCTATAAAAGTATAAAATATATATGTTTAAATTTCAATTCAAAATAGCCCCTTTGGATGATTTTTGTTAAAAATGTGTTCAAACTTATTTTTATGACTTTTTAACTTTACCACTTTGTTACAAGTCCATTTCAACCCTTATTATTACATGTATTTCACACCTAGGGTCCTTAGTCCATGATTAGTCCAAATATTGTCCATGAATCACAAGATCCATATGTCTAAATACTTATTTGTCCATAACTTTATATAAGTATACTTGAAAGGTAACTTGTTTATATATACTTTTCATGTATAAACCACACATGTACAATACTTGTACTTCCATTGTAACATGATATTAAGATCCATATATCATATGTAATAGCTTACCAAACCATAAACAAGTGTAAAAATCTATTTTTCAAGTTAATACTTTTCCTAGATGGTGATTAACTATATAACCATTATATACACAATATAAAACACAAATATAAAGAGATTAAGGTTTTTAGGTAACCTTAATATGAAGTAGGATGATGAACAAAATGATCTAAACCCTTGTTTAGCTACTTAACCCAAGCTTACAACACTTGAAAACCCTAATTCCAGGCAAAACCCTAATCTTGAACCTTCTTGCTTTAACACTTGTAAACCCTAAACTAATCCTTCTAAACACCTAAGGACATATTAGATATGTTGTAGTAATGTGTGTAAATGTTGTGGATAAATTTTGTATGGTTTGTTTGTGTGTTTGTTTGTTGAGTCGTGGCCTAAAGGAGCAAAAATGGAGAAGTTTTGATGTTTGCACTAAGTAAAATAGAGTGTATAAACACCCTGTTTTTTCAAGTCATTTAACGACGTCGATAAACGTCCTATTTATTTTTGTAGTATGTAACGCGTTTACATGTGATTTCATGAATATAAAGTTAAAATTTGCGTAATCTAAAAATCAGCGTTCAATGTAAACGTGGCATATAAACAATTAAATGTTTACATCAAAGCAAGGGTTTAAACAATTAAGAGGGGTGTATACTTTCGCGATAAATTACGTTTAGGCACCTTCGGGAACCACAGAAAACTTTTCTACGCTTCAAACAAATACCCACGATTTATACCCAATACATAAAAATACATAAATATATCATGTATATCTTTGTATTTGGGCCGAAAATCATACATCATATACACAATAAATACCTGAAAAATGGCATTAATACTTGCGACTTGGTCAAATTTCACACCATAAAACTTCATTAATGGATGGCAAACCAAACTTTACCATACCTTGACCAAGACCTAGTGTATAGTGACTTTGACTACCTTTTTCCCCATCCCTCACACCATGCCGCCCACCATCCCCCCTCCTATGACCATTGACCATTTGGTCTTGGTTAGTTGATATCCATACTATATATAACACTTATCCTTTTTCATAAAGAAACCACACAAATCTTATACACTTAACAAAATCAACTTTTCTCTCTTTTTCTTCTAGCCAAAACCCACGGCATAAGCACTCTTTTTAATCAATCCATACAAAATTTTTATAACTCATTTACCCATTTTCATATCCTATCTAAAGATGTCCTAAGTTATTTTCAAGTATTGGTTAAGGATTTCCAAGTGTTAAAGCAAGATTAGGGTTTTCTTGAGAAAACTAAGGTTTCTTAAGTGCAAGCTTTGGTTTCTAGTCTAAACACGGGTTTAGCATTTGTTTCTCATCATCATCATACCTCATAAGGTCTACCTTAAACCTTTATGTTCTTAGTTTATGAGTTTTTATATATATGATATGCTATTTAGTGAAATCACCATTAGGAATACTTTTGAACATGAAAAATGTAATTTTTCTTGTGATTATGATTTTATGCACTTTCTCACATGTTATGATGATGGTAATATCATGAAATAAAGGATATATAAGTCTTGTACAATCTTGGTTTAAGTATAAAAAGTTCATATGTAAACTTGTAAATAAAAGTTAATTAAGAAAGTTATGATTTCATGTAAAGTAAATAACTTATGATCTTGATGATCTTGGACAAATATGAACTTATGAACATTATTATATGTATAACATGTGATATATATAATTATAAAAGACTTGTGGTAAATTGTGAGGTTGAAAAGTATATAAAACATATTATATAAATAAATTATATAAAAGATCATTTTGGGACAGAAAGTTTTCGAATTCCAAACAGGGGATTTTATGTTTTTATAAGATAATACAAATCACGACGATTCCGAAAAGGTAAGAAACTTGTTAAACGGATTAATAACGAAAAAGTTACGTTAAAAACGAGTTATACGTTAATTAAACGGAGTTTATAAAATGACTTTTATAAAATTTATATCAAACAGCTAGTTTGATATTTTTAACAAATAATACATATTTTTAGGATTCCAAAATGATAAGAATCGTAATTTTTCAATTAATAACGAACGAGTTATGAATTTCGCGAGTTTACGACAATTAATACTTTTATAAAACTATTTTTATAAAAGTTACTATTCATGACAGAAAGTTATATTTTTGTAAACCTCATAAAAATATAGAACTTTCAAATACGAGAACGTCCTCGAAAGAATCGTTAAAAACGGAGCTATAACGAATAAAATACGACATTTACGGGTTTTACGAACGGAATAAAAACGTCATATTTACGGGTTTACGACGGACGAAACGATTTGTTAGAAACTCACGTCTGATTGAACATAAAAAAAAAAGTTTACTGTCACCATAGGTCCGAATTCAAAACTGTCCATTTATGATAACCGCTTGATACGAAAAGAAGGACATAAGAAGACCGAGAAGTCGGGTTTTTAAAACCAAAGTTACGCATTTTACTAAACGTAATTATAAACGTGTTAACTTATAAACAAATTTTTCCAATACCAGTAGTTGTGATTGACAAAATAGAAATTAATGTGGTTAATCAAAGTACTATATTACTAGGATTTCAAAGTGTGCCACTTCGATGCGTTTCGACGAGTTTTCTTGATTTACGATTTAAAGTGTCCGAACTCCGCGAACGTCAGCCATGGACCTCTTATTTATTGATAGACCCAGCGACGATATACGGAAGAAAACAACTAAAGATTAGATTTAAGTACTTTGTTGTACTTATCCGACCTATGATAATTTAGGTTGCATCGATCTTTTACTGACCTTTATCTGCTATTTTGGAGTACTGATCTCAAGGTGGATTCAAAGCCCCACACTTTTTACTAATTTTACTGATTTAACTATTATGAGAGTGAAAACATGCTTGTTTTACAAATTGACCAAGTATTTGATTACATGATTGCCTAAGTATCGATAACCCAATTTAAGCCCATTACATGAACTTGTCAAATTGCATAGATGTAGTTGAGAATTACATTATTACGCGAATGTATTTAATAAGATCTATTCGAGAACGACCTCCCCGTTCGGTGACTAGCTATCACCAAGAACGACGTTATAGCATGCGAATTTGGGATTTTTCGGGTAAATCATCAGTGCGCAGAAATTGCAATATATAGTTTAATTGGCAAGAAAGATCGTCGAGCTTCAGTGTCATGAGCTTATGAAATGTAATCATTTTTGTGAGATCTCATGTGTGCATTATCACTAAAAGCTTGGCGTCCTACATATTACATTTTTCAAACCTATATGGTCACCAACATTTTGTTGACGTTTTTAAGCATTTTTTCAGGAGATCTAATATCAGCTGATGCCAAGGATGGCATTGGGTTAATAGTTTTGATGTGCACGCTTAAAGGTTTGACTTCAGATTTTGTGGGGAAATGTTATTTCCAACTTTAGTAATATTCAACAAATGAACAATTAAAAGCTATATCTTTATGTAATTAAATCTTCAATTAAATCAAATTATCTTTTTAAAGCGACTTTTTTGTGTCGTTCATATATATCTTGACTATTGATCATGAAGTAACACCTCCAGACCCGTATTCCGCCGCGACACAATTGGGTAGTGTAGCAGAGTTGGTACCAAGAGCCAAGTTTATAGAGAACCAGGTCAAAATGGTTTTGCGGACAATAAACCATTTTTCATACAAGAATTCATACAGCAACGGGTTGTACAAGGACATACAATGTGCATAACATGCAGCACACACTAGTTGTTGCTTTATTGGCGACCAGAATGCATTCATAATTGGCAATAGACGTGTTTTATATTATATACGTAATTACTATGAGGTATATGTATCTATACAAAGATAGTTTTGCATTCTTTCGCACGAACTCTACAATTATTTAGATAAGAGCTATTTATATAAATAAATAAATTCTTTTAAGCAAGTAATACGATAAGCGCGTAAGTCTAAGCGCTACCTATACATAAGCTAATCGAAGATGATACCATACATCATTGCTCATAGCAGCCATAAGTGCTACCCTCGTATTCACCATCCCAGCGCTTATTTAAATATATTTATATAAGTTAAAAGCTTTGCTCGTTTCAAGCAGTATGTCTCATTATCAAAACGTTTACCTACAACACGTTGTTTAATATAATTCTGACCAAAGAGATTTCCAGTAGCTTTCTTATAAAAGATAAGGAGCTAGAGTGGAACAATGAATATCAACCTCTATCTGCTGATGCCACACCTACAGCCCTATCACCAGCTACATTAGTTGACTTCGATCCGGAAGAGGATAAGAGGACCCTAGAGATCCAGCTGACGATCCATACCGACGGATAGTACATTATGATAATGAGGTCATCTGATGAGGACAACGATGATATGATGTTGTAATAAGGATGAGGAGGACGAGAGGAGGAGAGCAACTAGCTCTCCGACGCCTTCTACTGTACCTACAAGGATCCTGTCCCCTCATGGCTGAGAAAAACAAGGCATTTGAGATGATGAATCTACTTCTCCACATGCACCCACCTCATCCACATGCACCATATCTATCTTGCTTTTAAGGACATATCCCGAAAGTATGGATGTCTATTTAATCACCATACTCCCACGATCACCATCTACTACGAAGAGCATGTACCGAGTGTTTCTGCTGCACTACCGTCATCATCACCACCACCAAAAAGTTGTCTCGCTTTGCCTACAAATCCTATTGAAACTATCTTTACTTTGTAATCTTCTTTGGATTCTCGTGTAATCTCCCTAAAATTTCATTGTACGCATGATTTCGAAGTATCTATCCAATTAATCAGTATATGAGATTTCCGGTCAGCATTAAATTAGTTCCTTAATTACTCTTACAAACTACTCTCAACAATAACATCGATATTATTAAGCTTTGTTGAACGAAAATGAGCAATGCTCGTTAGTCCTCAATTAGTAACATGCCTGAACCAACTATGTAAATACGCAGGAAGTACCTAATGCTGCTAGAATAGTCACTCCTAAAAACCTTCTGTTAAGAAAACATTTTTTCTACTTATATCATGTTATGTGTGCGTATTATTCAATAGATTGTGGTTACTTTTGGAATCGAATTATAACCAGTCACTAAAGGCAGGCAGTGCACTCCGCCTTACTTAAAGTTGCATCCTCTTAATACCAAATCCAAAAGACCGAGAACCAAGACACATTAACTAGTCTCCCTAAACAATTTTCGCTAATCGAATTGCTCTGCCGTTAAGAATTACTAATCAATCACCATTCAAAATCAACTTAATACCCAGTGAGAACTTGGAAGTATTCGATGCTATAATCGTATGGATTGGGTTGTCGAAAGTGGCAACTCCATTGTGTGTACCGAGAAGATGTCCACATTCCCTGGATAAATGAAACCTTAATCATACATGGGACGGAAGTAGAACCGGGAAATGCACATGATTACACATCTTTTCGTGCAACTAAGACGCAAAGGTACATGGAGAATGAGTTCCTATCCTCTTGGCACATGTCACTGCAAAAGAGTTGAAGGCAATGCGTAGATGAATCGACATGTGAGAGACGTAACACAAGTGTTCATAGACTTTCCACGAAAGTATTTCCGTAGACTTGCGGGGTCGTCCTCCACTCGACAAGGTGAAATTTCAATTGATTTGGTCACCTTTTGGTGCGGCACCTGTAGCACGGGCACCTATCGATTGGCGCCTTCCAGATGAAAAGAGTTTTTCAGAGCAACTTGAAAGAACTGTCCGATAAAGCTTTATCAACCCAACCATTCCTCACCCTGGGAGCTCCGTCTTGTTGGCAAGAAAAAACGATCATCGAGTGTGCATTGAATACCGGAATAAATAAACTAACGTGAAGAAACCGTTATCCACTCCCCAAGAATTGATATCTAGTGGATCATCTCCAAGGGGGTCGTGTGTCTATTCGAAAAGCGACCTAAAGTTCAAGTTAATCACCATTAAGGTTCGAGAAAAACAGTCCGAAGACTTGCCTTCAAACTCATATGGCCATTATAATTTCAAGTTACGTTTTGTTTGACAAACCACCTATGCGCTATTCATGGACCTTATGAATCGGTGTGCAAACCATACCGGGATAAATTTGTGATTGCTTTATTGATGACATTCGATATATTCGAAAATAAGAAAGAAACTCGAAGAACACCTAGACAATTTTGGAATTGGCTTAAGGAAGGAAGAATTGTAAAGCCAATTTTCCAAATTATTTGTAGAGTCCTAAGTACATTCCGTAGTCATGTGATCGAATAGGGAAGAATCAGGTGGATCCACCAAATTAAGCTATTAAGGATGACATCTCCTAAATCCACCAACGGAGTTCGTCAATTTTTTGGTCTTCTGATACTACGATATTCATTGAAGGTTTTCGAAGATCGCCAAACCAATGTCTAACTTACTCTAAAAAAAGTCATATTGTTTTGGGCATAACAAGAAGCAACTTTCCACTGTTGAACAAAGTTATCCTGCACCAAGCCTTGGCATGACCAGACTAGAAGCGAAGAATTTCATCGCATACTGCGACGCTTCAATAAGGTTTTGGCCTGTGATTGATCAGAGAGGAAAAAAAAGTTGATATTCTTATGCATCAGACATTTGAAGATTCATGTGAAAAACTATACAACACATGAATTTAGAACATTGAGCGGTGGTGTTCGCTCTCAAATCTGGAGACACTTATTTATATGGTACTAAGTGTAAACGTGCACCTTACATAAACAAAGTTTGCAACACATTCCTAGATCAAAAAGAGTAACCTGAGCAACGCCGATGGTTAGGAGTTAGCTAAGTGACTACGAATTGCGATAAAGTCGGTTATCACCACAGGGGAAAGCAATGTCGTTGACAGATACTTTAGCAGGAAAGAACGAGAACCAAAACACCGTGAGAGTTCGTGCATTGTTATGACGATTATTTGGACCTTCCCTACAAATTAAAATGCTCAGATCGAAGCGCGAAACCCGAGAACATTAAGAATGAAGACTTTGGGGAGAATGTTGGTTAAAATGCTAAATGCCCAAAACAATAGAGAACAAAATTGGAAACCTAACGTACGATGGAACCCTGGCCTCAATGCAGGAGCTGGTTTACCTTGTTATAGGCGAGGTTGCGACTAGTGATCAGCTTGATTGCCCACAAATCAAAAATCGCAATTCATCCGGTTCCGACAAATGACCAAACATGAAGAAGTTATATTGGTGGCCCAACATGAAGCCGACATAGCCACTTAATGTTAACAAGTGTCTGAACCCTTGCTAAAGGTACAAGCCGAAACATCAAAAGCATCAGGATTGTTGGTACAAAGGCCTAAAATACCCGATGGGAATGGGACAACATCACCATGGATTTTGATTACAAAAGCTGCCTAAGACTCTCAAGGCATGACACAATTTGGGTATCGTTGACCGACCAACTATTCAACGATCTTCACACCAATAGAGAGACCGATCTTTGGATAAACGTGCAAAAAAAAAAGGATTGTACCTAAAGTGGTTGTCACGAGACATGGGATACCTTCTCTCAATCATTTGTATCGGACCCTAGTTTCGCATCAAATCTTTTCTGTAGGTCCCTTCAAACGCTTGGTACAAATATTGGATATGAGACTGCTACCATCCCTAACAGAGGCAAAGCGAGAGACCATTTTCAACTCTCTTCTGCTCACGAAGATATGTTGCTCTTGGTGCAATCGACATTAGGAAAGGGTTTTGGTTAACCATTTGCCAGTTGTCCAGTTTCATACGAACAATAGCTATCACGCTAGTATCAAGGCCGCACATTTGAAGACTTTATGCCGAAAGTGGTGCGTCACCTGTTAGATTGGACTTAAGTTGGAGAAGCTCAAGATACTCGTTCCAGAATTAATTTCAAGAGACCTACTGAGAAAATCATAGCCAGATCACGCAAAGGATGCAACCGCTCGTATCGAGACAGATAGAGTTACGCCGATCTGAACGGTAAGCCAATGGAATTCCAAGTCGGGATAAAGTTAGCTAAGGTCTCGCCTTGGAAAGGGTCAAAGTACGTTTTGGCAAACGGGAGTTAAACCTAGTTGTTGGACCGTGTAAGGTGTTTGAAAGAGTGGAGAATGGCTTTACAAGCTTGAACTTCCAAAGAGATGATCAGAGTTCCATAATACATTTCAGGATATAATCTGAAAAGGGTCATGCCGACGAACCATTAGCCATTGTCCGTTGGATTGACTTAATTGGATGACAAACTTCATTTGTGAGTGAAACCGTAAATTGTGACCGTGAAGTTAAACGTTAAAGCGAAGAGTCGGAATTCATTTGGTCAAAGTTCGAGGAATCTCCAAGAGAAGGTCCTGATTTCACGGGAGCTAAACCAATTCTAGAAGAAATATTCCACACCTCTCACCTTGACCACACCGTCGTCAAGTGCTGCATTGTGAGCCTTAGGACAAGGCTCGTTTAACGAGATTCTATAACACCCTTGTTTTCAAGTCTTTGAAGCACGTTCAATAAATGTTCTATTTATTTTTAGTATGGTACATTTTACTTTAAATTAGTAAACGTTACAGTGAAATCCGTACGCCAAAAAAAATTAGCGTTCAATTAAACGCGCACCAAATATTAACTGTTTACATCATGCAAGAGTTTTATATAATTAGTTGAGAATAATTATAAACTTTGTTCATTGTATTTTTTATCGATACGTAAAGTTTATACGATTCCGATAAATTTGCGTGTTAGGCATCCCAACCACAAAAAAAAATATACCTTTCTACCTTCAACAAATACCACATTTTTATACCCAATACCCAAAAACTACATAAATAATAATGTAATATCATTGTTTTTCCGAAATCTTGCATTGTGTACAAGTTTTATGTCAAAACTTATCCATTTGTCAAACCTACACCATACCTCAGTATCCCTACACCAGAACTTCCATTAGATTTTTGCCTAGCCATACCCACCATATCCATTGACCAAAGACCTTTACTTACACCATGCCTTACCTCTTGGACCATACCTGACCATACTTATATCTATACATATGAGAAGTAACTTACATACATTAGCACTTAGCAAAAATCAAAACATTACTCCCGTTTACTCTCTCTAGATGCTTCGCATTTGCAAGCACTCTTCTAAATCAAGCATTTTTTAGGCAACCAGACACCTTAAGACATCATCCAGTAGTAAATTCTAAGGTGAATCCCAACATTGGCTAACCTTTTGCACGTATTAATCAAGAAAAGCAAGATTAGGGTTTTCTTAAGAAAACTAGGGTTTCTTAAGTGCAAGCTTGGATTTTAAGGCTAAACACAAGTTTAGCACTTGTTTCTCATCATCATCATACATCATAAGGTCTATTTTAAACCTTTATGCTTCAGTTATTATTTTATATTATAGATATGCTTAGTTAGTGAAATCACATTAGAAAAAATACCTTTTGAACATGAAAATAATTTTTTCTTGTATTAGATTTTGTACAAACTTTTGCACATATTATGAATATTGTAAATACATGATATAAAGGATATAAAAGTCTTGTACAGTCTTTGGTTTAAGTATAAAACGTTCATATGTAAACTTGTAATTTAAAAGTTAATAAGAAAGTTTAGGAGTCATGGAAAAATTATAACTTGTGAGCTTGATGATCTTTGACAAATACTTGATGGGAATTAGGGACATAATATACATATGAAATATGATATATATACAATATAAGACTTGTAGTAAAAAGTATAAATGGAAATATAAATACAAAGGCCAAAAATGAACTTAAGAATGTTAGTTCTAACATCTAGTCCAAAGTGCCATTAAAAATATATTTATTTTATATTTTATAAATAATACATTCACGACGATGTCCGAAAAGTAAAAACTTTGTATCAACGATAATAGCGAAAAAGTTTACGTTAAAAACATGTTATACGTTAAGAAACAATCGTAAGTAAATTTTTTATAAAAACATTTTATAAAATTTTATAAACTCAAGTATTAATATTGTTAACAAATAATACATATTTTTAGGATTCTAAAAAGATAAAATCGTAATTTTTCAATTAATAACGAACGATTATAATTTCGCGAGGTATTACGACAATTAATACATTTATAAAACATTTTTATAAACAGGTACTATTCATGACAGTAATTAAATTTTGTAAACCTCAAAAAAATAAAGCACTTACAAATACGAGACGGCCTCGAAAAGAATCGTTAAATACGAGCTATAACGAATAAAAATACCGACATTTACGGGTTTTACACGAAAGAATTGAGTTTATATATAACACAACGTCGATTGTACAGTAAAATTGACTGTTTCACCAGTAGGGTCAGAAGTTCAAAAATGTCAAATAATGATAATCCGTCTTATACAAAAGAGGACAAAGAGAACGCGAATCGGGCTTTAAAACGCAAAATTACGCCGAGTTTTTACTAAACGGTAATTATAACGTTTTACTTATTACACGACAATTTTTCCAAAACCATTAGTCTATTGAGCTATATAAAATTATGTGGTTATCAAAGTACTAAATTACTAGGAGATTTCAATATGAGGCCTCTTCGTATGCGTTGTCGACGATTGGTTGGATTTACCGATTAAAAGGTCCTAAGCTCCTCGAACGTCATTCATGACCTCTTTAAATTATGATAGCCCGAAACGATAGTAACGAGGTAACCAACATAAAGAGTAGATTTAAGTACTTGGTACTTATCCGACCTATGATAAATTAGTTGCATTCGATCTTGTTACGTGACGCATTATCTGCGGTATTTGTATTATCTGTAACTCTAGTGAGTTCAGTACCACACTTTTTCCAAGTTACTGACTACTATTAGGGGTGGGAAACAGCTTTGGTTTTACAAATTAAACGCAAAGTCTTGATACATATTGCCTAATACCGATAACCCAATTAAGCCTTATCATTAAACTGCGCAATTGCATAATGTATGGGTAATTGACATTATTGACGCGAAAGTTATTTAATTGATCTAGTTCCGGAGAAACACCTCCCCTTCGGTGCTAGCTATCACCAAAACAACGTTATAAAGCAATGTCGAATTTGGGATGTATTCGTTAAAACATCATTGCGGCAAAATTGCTAGATATAGTTTTATTTGCAAGAAAGATCGTCGAGCTCAGTGTCATACTTAGTGTAAAATTAATCTATTTTTGTGAGATCTGCATGTGTTCATTATCACTACAAAGTCGTGCGGTCCTACAGATTACGCTTTATCAAACCTATGAATCACCAACATTTTTGTGACGTTTTTAAAAGCAATTTTTCCAGAGATCAATAGGCACTGGGATGCCGAAGGATTGCATTGGGTTATATGTTGGATTGGCACGCTTTAAAAGGTTTAGGTGCTATCACATTTGGGAAATGTATTTCCAACTTTTGTAATATTCAACAATGAACAATTAAAGCTATATGCTTTTGTATTAAATCTTTCAATTAAATCCAATGTATCATTTTAAACGACTTTTTGTGTCGTTCATATATATCTTGTGCTATTGATCATGAAGTAACACGCTCCGGACCCTTATTCCGCTGCGACCCAAGTTGGGGGTGTTACAGGTTCGACTCACGGTGAATGAGAACATATACATCTCTCCATCTGTTTCTAGCTGACATCTTGTTCTAATTGATTGAGAAGGATTTCCAATGACTTACTCTAACGGATGATCTTTTGTCCAACGATGTTCTGAAGGATGTCGTTGATAGAATGTATACATGTTTGATGAGTCAACATATCGAGAAGATGTCTCCCCTGGTTCTTGTACCGGTGTACTAAAGATGTTGATAAATTCATCTTTGTCAACTTGTACACATTCTTTATTGGTTTCTGCTTGAATAATGTTCTCATTAGCAGTGACAGTTGGTGCTTGAGTTGTAGTTTCAGGTGTTGTTTCAATGTTCAATGGAGGTATATCTGCAGCAACGGTTGTTGAAGTAGATGAAGTTATGTGTTTATGTTAACGTTGATTAGGTGCATCAGCATTGGTTATAGTGGAAGACTTTGACACAACTGGATTAGTTTCATTGAGTAATTCATCGAACATCAGACTAAATAGCAAATCCAGCTCATTTGACGTTGTTACTGTCTCAGTTGCTTGAGGAACAGTTTCTTGACTTTGGGGACCGAGACTTAAATTGTCATGTTCAAGTGCCATTGTCGGACATTGTGGAACTGGGTCAAAACTGACATGATCTGACATCATATGAGGCAATTTGTCAAAGTTAACATGAATGGTTTTAACTATCACTTTTGTTCTCTTGTTATATACCCGATAAGCTCTTGATTGAGTAGAATACCCTACAAAAATACATGCATCACCTTTTTCTTTCATCTTGTCAAGATTCTCTCCATCTCTGACGATGTAGCAAAGAGAGCTAAAAATGTGAAAGAACTTAACAGACGGTTTCCGACCATTGATGATGTGGTAAGGTGTTTTCTTATGTCGAGGAATTACGAGTGAACGGTTCTAAGTAAAACATGTTGTGGCAATTACTTCAGCCCAGAAAAACAAAGGAACTTTAGTGGCACTTAGAATTCTACGAGCAGCCTCAACAAAAGTACGGTTTTGTCGTTCGACAATGCCGTTTTGTTTAGGTGTTCGAGTAGTTGACGTTTGGTGTTCAATCCCTTCTTGATCAAAGTATGCATGAAGAGTTTTATTCAAAAATTCCGTGCCTTTGTCAGTTTAAACTATTCTAACTTGAGCATGAAGTCCTCTTTAAACAAGTTTGAAGAAATCGATGAGAATTTCAGGTGTTTCGTCTTTGGATCTCAAGAAGTAAGTCCAAGTATATCTTGAAAAGTTATCAATAATTACCAACGCATATTTCTTACCATTAAAGCTTTCTACCCTCATGGGACCACATAAGTCCATGTGTAGAATTTGTAAACTTCTCTTTGAGCTTGGAGTAGTTTTTGTCTTGAAAGACTTACGTTTTGCTTTCCCCAACTCACAAGAAGAACAAAGATGATCTTTGACAAACTTCAATTTGGGAAGGCCAGTCACAATATCATACTTAGAAAGCAAGTTGATGGTATCGAAGTTTAGCTGTGAGAGACGACGATGCCATAACCATGCTTGTGACGATGTAGCTTTAGCCATTAAGTAAATTGGATTGGGAGTGGATGTGTCTTGAAGAGTGATGGAATACAGATCTGTGCTATAAGAACCTGTAAGAAGATCATTTCCCTTCAAATCACTGATGTAACATGTAGACTTCCGAAAAGCGACTTCCAAATCCGCATCATAGAATTGACCAATGGAGAATAAGTTGTGATTCAGCCCTTCGACGTAATAAACCCTTTTGATAGTTACATTCCGTAGAACCAGATCTCTAACCAAGAATCAATGCAATTTGATCATTTCCAAACTTCACCCTACCCAAAAATTGCTCTACAAAGTTACTTAGAAGCTTGAGATTTCCCGTCATGTGCTTTGAGCACCCAGAGTCGACGATGAATAAAATTATATCTACGAGCTGCAAAATAATTAGAGGACGATGGAGTATTTGATACAGTGGATTTCCTAAGAGTCGAAGGTTCTAAAATATTAGTAGTTGTAGATTTAGTTCCTAGATACATACTAACATTTGGTTCAACATTCGTTGTTCTAGACTTAGGTTTCCATTTATATCCTGGTGGTGTGATCTTACAGTACCACCATTTACATGTCCTGATAATCTGCTCATATTGCTTCTTAATTATGCTTCTAGGTTTTTGGTTAGTGGATTCTGTAGCAACTGTTCTCTTAAGGGGTGTTGCAGCAGATTGGTTCACATTTCATTTGGGTTCTCTAGTACTAATAGGTACAGCCATAGGCATTTTAGTCCTAGAATTCACGCCATTAATATAATGAAGAACACACATATCATGATTGTCATTCAACACACATTTTCTACAAGTAACACAAATAAAGTTTACATTCGAGGTCTTAGCATTCAAACTGTCATTACACACAGTTACAGACGTTTTATTATTGGAAAACTTAAAATTCCTATGGTGGTCTTCTACTTGTTGTTTATTCCCTTCACTATTATTATGCATGACTCTATCTTCCAATCGATTGATCTTAAGCTGTGGTTTGCTAACACTAGTAGTAGGAATTACTCCTGTAGAAAAAGACACGCGTTTATTAGTTTTGCTAATGTCTTGAGGCAACTGTGGTGTTCTAGTTTGATTAGGCTTTGTGTGCACTTTATACATTCCTGGAGCAATCACATTTGTGTTCTTTAGAATTGACTTCACATTCTGAGGCAAAATCTGTGCAGTGACTAGATTTGAAAATTCATTAGACACATTATTTGTGGTAACTGACTTTGACTTTGAAAAATCTATCTTTGCAAGAGAATTTGAAAATTTAGCCAGTTTACCTAAAACTGATTGTCTTTGACGTTTAAAAGCATTCGGTTGTCGAATGACCAATGGTTTCTCAAACTTAGTTTCCACGGATTTTCCTTTCATCTTTTCAATGAGTTTATTTAACTCACTTATTGCAATGTATTTGTCATGTAATTGAGCTTTCAGATCTTGAATTTCAAAATATTTGACATTTAATTCTCGAAATGAATTTGATTCTTTTTGTTTCCAAACTTTGTCATTATTAAGTTGTTCCTGACTTTGCTGTAAAGCGAGTTCAAGATTAATTGAATGTTGATAAGTTTAGAAATCTTTTTGACAATTATTGAAAGATTGTTATTGACATTGTCCGTTCTTTTTTAAAGCTCTTTTTCAAGACGTTCACATTTGACAACTTGGTCGACATAATCACATTGTAAGTCAGTAAATTCATCAAGGGTTGTATATACACCAAGTATAGCATTTATGTGATCAGCATAATAATATTCCCTCAAAATTCAGTCGATTTCATTCAGAAACTGTGTTTTTTGAGTTTCCAGTTGAAATTTGAGAGAGTCTACTTCATGTTCAAGAGAATTAAAGTATCTCAAATCAGCAACCATTTCCTCTTTCAAACACAAGTGAAATTATTCTAAATCAGCATTGATTTTTCAAATTTGGGGACAAAAATTTCCTTCGATTGTATTTTGAATGAATGGATCTATGTGATCAAAATATGTTCTTTTGGCGATTGTTTGTTTGCAACGTTCCACTCCATTAAAAAATCATGTCAACACTACTTTCAATTTTGAAAAGTTCTTTAGAGCTTTTACACTTTTGATCCTACAGAATGGATTCATCTATTCGTTTTTCTAACAAAGTTGTTTGTTTATTAAAAGACTCTTTTGAATTTTCATTCTTGACAGGTGTATGACTCATTTTTGACCTTTCTGAAAAATATCTCTGTTCAGGCAACTTTTCACGTTGTGGAACGAACAAATCATAAAGATTATTCAAGTTTTTATAATCAAACGGTTTGATTAAATCACTTAATTTTGAACGACTTTCTTAGGCAAGACGAATCGTTTCGTTAGATTCAAGAGCTAACAGTAAAGCAAGATTATCATTATAGCAACCTATATCATGCAGACGAGGATTCGCTCTTTGAGCTTTCTTGAGGAACTCAGGTTTAACAAAACTCGTTTTACAATTACGATTAAGCATATTCATTGTTTGAACTGATTGACCGGTTTTATATACAATATCATCCAAAACCTTGACTTTGTTTTCTAAAGCAATGACCTTTTCAATTTCTTTGTCTTCACGAGTTTTGTAAAACTTATTCTGAGCCTCTTTTTCTTGTGACATTATGGAGATGGTTTCTTGATGTGCAAAAAGCTCCTTTTTCATTTCTGAAATCATTTGATTTAAATCATTTATCTTTCGAGTATGTTCATTAAGTGACTTTTGAGATTCCATTTTGTATGACATTAAATCTCCTTTAGCTTTTGCACAATCAATTTCCACCTTTGACGCATAATTCACATCATGATACCTATCAAGTTCAGCTTGGAACTTCTTAAGGTCTTTGAACATCAATTGATTAGTCTTTGACAGTTCATTGTTTGCTTCTTTGAAATGGTTATTTGATGATTCTAAACTTTTATTTTTGGTTTTGAAATCCTCAATTTCACCTTTCAATTTATCAACTAAAGTCTTGTTTGATGATTCCAAAAGCTTATTACGATTTTTGCTGTCATCAATTTCACATTTTAGTTTATCAATTAAAGAAGCAAGCAAATCACGTTCTCTAGCAAGATCATCATCCTGGTCAACCGTTTCTCCATTAGTACTCATATCCAATGAATCAATAGTGATGTTAGTATCACCTTGTTCCTCCAGATATGTGTCATTAACAGATTCAGGTTGCTCAGGATGTTCTCTGTCATTGGCAAACACATTATAGTTATCATTATCATTTTGTACCTTTTGCAACGGCTCAGTATCAAAGATGGGTCCAGAATTGTCAGCAGCATCTGGAGTAACCTCTTGAATCTGTGCCATGTACAGATAATGTGCTTCCAATTCCTGATCTTCAGGTTCATCATCAGTGTCATCCCTCCAGTCAGCTTGCTCTGCATTCAACTAAAATCCAGCTTCCTCTTGCTTGCACAATAGCATTTTCTCCTTGTGATAAGCTGCATCTTTTGCTCGTTTTGGTTTTTGACATTCTCTTGCTACATTCCTATATTCCTTGCAATTATAACACTGAATCACAGATTGCTGCACCACCTGTGTACCTACATTTTCCCTAGCCCTAACAACATTGACTGCCCTCTGATTATCATACCTAGTACCTTTGTTAATCCTTGGAGTATTATCCTGATTTGCTCTATTGAGGTTTGATGAAGTTCTGAGGTTGTTGTTGGTAGGTTTGTAGATTTTCTTGAATGATAGAGAAATTAAAGCCATGAGTTTATCAATCTCCTTTTCCTTTGACATCTCTTTATCTTCTGCAACCATTACAGGTTCTTAAGCATAAGCAGGTGTATGAGAATTGACAATTACTTTTCCTCTATTTTTGTTTGCAGCTTGTGGTTGTCTTGGTGAGGAATTCTGAGTGTAGTGAGTAAGATGGTTTTAAGGATGGTAAACTGGTTGTTGTTGACCAAAAAGTGCAAGTGGATTAGCAGTACGTGCTAGTCTTTCAGCTCTTAACTCAGTGGCTTCATTCTGGTGTTGCTTCAAAATGTCATAAAGTTTGTGGTAGAAGACAATCTTTAATTCTTGACCCGGCTTAACAAGCATCACAAACCTTTGCCATTGCAGTTGTAATTGAAGTGATGAGGTGTCATTTTATACATTATTTCGAGTCATTTAACCCTCTAAATCTTGCAAATATGCCCAGATTACGTTCTTAGTCATTTGGAGGAAATACACGTGACTTAGGCTCATTTGGAGAAGAAACGGACTAGATTACAGACCTACACCAAATCTCTTAAAGATTTATGCATACAGAGTGTGGAGACGGCGTCGCAGGCATAAAGCAACGCCGTCGTGATCTATCTGGTGACGACGTCAGGAATCTAGCGATGGCGTCAAGACGTGGCCGACTTAAAGAGGATCTAGAATCATCTATGTGGTGACGGCGTTAGGACTTCAAAGCGACGTCGTCGCAGTGATTTCCCTATATATATTAAACCAAAATTAGGGTTTCAAGTGTGTAACTTTGTATAATTTTAGGGAGATGAACCCTAGTCGTTTAACAGCTTTTAAGTTCGTTTTTAGGGCCTCAAAACCCTATTGTAAATACCTTAAAACCATGTTTTAATCAAGTAAGATTATTTATCATTAATCATTCAATATGTCTATGTGTTGTTTGATTGATTTCTGTTCTTGCTTTATCTTTAACATGCTAGGCTAAATCCTCCTTTGTATTTACTTATGATTACATGAAACTTAGGTTGTAGATCCTTTTGATGTTGCTTCTTATTGATGGATGTGCGTGTTAGGCTCTAGAAAACTAGCCATAATATATTAAATATGGATAGACGTTTCTTGGGAAATGCGAGTAGTGTAGAAAGAATACCATCAGCAACATTCTTCATACTATCTTACCCCTAATATGGTTCATCCCTCTTAAGATATTTCACATGCATTTAATGTCACACACCCAAATAGGGTCCCGTCAAAATAAGCATCCGGGGGCGTGACGTTCATGAATATCTTAAGTACAAAGCATAAAGAACGACCTCTAAGGGTACGTTTTCAAAATAACACCGTTGCATTTAATTAAAATACTAATAAGTTTTACATCGATCAATTCAAATGATTTAAGAGTTAAAATGCGGAAGCTTTAATGAGTTTCAAGAACGGTATTTAAAAACATAGATAAATTCTTAAAAATCGGTCCAAGCAAAAGACTTCACATAATTCAAGCAACGACATCCAAGCTAAGCACTTGAGAAAAACATGCTTAAAACGTCAACATAAAGTTGGTGAATTCATAGGTTTAGTTCAAATAGTATCAATGTGGACCATAAGATTTCAAAACGATATTGTGATAGTATAGGTGTATACAAACATACATAAAGAAGGCATTTACGTTGCATCTAAGTCATGACACCGAGGGCTAATAGTAGAAGGAGTAGGCATGTACTATGCCACATAAGTCTTACCACTTATTAGGTGTCCGATTAAAGACCATTCCTAAAAATTTCGACATGATATTCATTAGTGGCCTGTATAGTCCTCAAGTACCCGTACTAGTAAGAAGAACTAACCCGTTGGGGATTATTAGTCCCATTAGATTATTTATTCACTTAGGCTCACTTCACCTGTCCCCCCCTCTGCAGTAGGTTAAAGGTAATTAACGGTTCATGATGATTCGGGCAATAGTGGTCTAAACACTACTTAGGCAACACGTAATCAGGGAAATTCTGTTGATCCCACTTTAATAGATTGAATTCCTTAAGCTTGTTTAAGGTTTAGTTATATTAGATAAATCTAACACAACTATAGTAGAAACTGTGTTTGAATGTATTTATGCGGAATCGAATCTTTAATATTAATAAGAATTATAATGACAACAGTATTCAAAGAACATACAATTAAACAAATAAGCTCCAATATTATTAATGATAATAATACGAATACTCCTAAAGTGATTTAGGGTTACAAAAGACCTTGAAGCTATGAATTATATGACTAAGATTCACATCAAACTCTATGCCTTAGGACCTCCTTTTATACACCAAGGAGCCCTAGTTAGCTTACAATACTTTCCTAAGTATCATAATATTATCTTATAAACATATTAATCGTATTACTGAATCATTTAGCATTACTAACTTAATCAAACAGTACTAACTTATTCTCAACAGCATTAACTTCATCTCTGAGCGGTCTTAACCTTGAGCAGTACTAACATTCACTAGCAGTAGTAACTTTGTACTAGCAGTAGTAAAAACCTGAGCATCATTTTCTTATTAGCAAGTACTAAATACAGCATAATGCAGCTTTACACAAACATGAGTTAGCAGTAATTCAAACTACATCAGTAAGGAATTTTAATCCCCACATACTCCCTTAAAACTTGGATATTCTCTTCAAAATCATCAAGTTTCTTCATTTAAAGCTTCATCTACACTAGGAGGACTGCTTTCAAACACTTCGTTTTACTTTCTTTAGCTCGTTTCATGATGGAATTATGAAGCTGATAAGCATTTTAATTTCATAGTCATTTTAAGCTTCCTTTTTTTTTTTTTTTTCCCAACATCATTGAAAGTGTAGGTGGTGTAAGGAGATACTTCTTCTCTACCAATATATAAATCTGCATAGATTGCATCATCAAAGAATGTACTCCACAAGAGTCATACAACTTCCAATCTAACACTTTGTATTCTTGTAGATTCCTCCATACTTCATCTTCTACACGTGGTTTCAAACATTGTTTTCAATCCCCATAAACAACAAATCCAGTCTTCCTGGTCTTGTTGGGACTCCATATTTAGCTTTTACCAACTTGTAGAAATCTTTCAAATCTTCCCTGTTAAAACTTTTAAGCATTTGACTAAAGATCATGTACATTTTGAGACTTTCCATCAACTCTCATTATTTGATAATAGCTTTTTCTTCCTTCTTTATAAATCTTCTAGCCAACAATACTTGGAGACTTAACAGCTAAAGGTATAGCATTAGTTGCTACTTTTTCTTCATTGGAAGATTTCATTAATGTTTTAGCTCTGATGTTTCTTTGTCTTCTTTCCACCTTTTGTTCTTTGTAATCTCTTGTATCAGCATCCTTTCCTACTCTCTTTTCCTTTGCCTTTTCCACCAACTCTGTTCTAAAAGTCTTCAAATGTATTACCTTTTTTGAAAGGCTTGTGAAACATCTTTGGTTAGAATCAAACTCTTTTAACTTCAAATCTTTAAGCTTGTATCCTCCTTGTTCTTTAGGTTAAGTACACTTTATCTTTCTCTGTGAGCTTTTGTTGATTGTTTGTTTCTTTTCGTCTGCTCTTTTAGCTGCAAAATGGTTTCTTCTTTTCTCTAAGAGTTGTTAAAATAATGTAGCCTTTTCTTCAATAGACAAATCTTCATGTTCTTATGCTTGCATTCTTTCAGCCAATTGATGATCAACATCAATCTTTGCCTGCATATCATCTTATTTCAATCAAGGCAATATTAGCTTCTCCTTCTTTTTTAGCTTTCTCTCTTGCAAGTCTTTTCTTCTTTATCAAATTCAGCTTGTAAATTTAAAGTAGTTTATTCATCAAGCCTGATTTGATCTTTCTTGTTCATAAGATTTACGGGTTCTATCAATATCCCTTTACCTTTTTCCTGTGATTGTTGTGAAGATAGTCGTAAAGATATTGTTATTGTAGATTCACCTAGCTCTTGTGTAACAACCTTCTTTTGGGTTTGTACTTTTGTTTCTTCAAGTGCTTGACCAATGTAATATCATTACTGTTTTTAATTGTAGCTAAGTAGTTATTGTAGCGCACTTAACATTTGTTTGTTGAGCACTAGCAGCCACTAAATTTTTCACCTCAACACTAAACTTGAGCCGCATTAATAATTAGCTTAGTAGTGTTAATAACTTCAACTACTTCTTCAACAACTTCCATTTCATCAACAACTTCTTGTTCTGCAACAAACACCTCCTCACTAGCAGAAACATTCACATCATGAACACTAACCAGTGTAATTTCTTCATCTGCATCAATAGCATCAATTCTCTCCTGTTTGGATGCATCCTCACCCAAACTTTCTTCATTACCAGAGGATTCTACCCTAACAGTCAAACCAACTTTGAATAATCTCTTCAGCCTATGAGTTCTTGATGTATTTTTATTTTCAAGCTTCTTGACCCTTCTTTTCAAACTAACAATCTCATTATGTTAAGAGGTCTTTGTCTTCTCCAAATCAAGAACCTGGTTTTGTAAAGCCGTACATAATGCCATCAATTCATCAAGTTTAAGTCTATCCTCATCACTTCAAAGTGTGTTACCTCTTGCGAGCAGTGAATCATTAGAATGTTTAGATAAACTCTCAAACCTAGTTTGAGTAGTAGTATCCCTCATGGTTTCTTGGCACCAAGAACCACCACCTGAATTAGTTCCTTGGGAACTAGATTCATTAGGTGTTGCCTTAGATTGGGTCTTATTTATGTCATCACTGTCCTACTCTGCTTCTAAGCTAGAAGCAGTAGTAACAACCCTTACCAAACTGTCACCCAACTCCTTATGGACAACCTCATCTACAACCTTTTCAATAGGATCACTAGGCTGAGGTACCTGAGTGTCCTTTCTTTTAGGCTTCCTAGGTTGTTGTGTCTTTTGAGGTTGAGTAGATGGTTGAATAAAGGTAGGTGTGTGATGGGGATCAGTTGGAACTACTAAACCTTCACCCAATTGTGATTGGTTTTGTACTACTATTGTTTGAAATAAAGGTGTTACTCTACCAGAAAAACCTTTGCCTACCCTTCTCATATTTCCAAAAATCTTTTTAGTATGAGAGGGTGCAATATATATTCTTTTATGAGTTAACATCCCATCAAGTTGTTGGTCCAAAAATATTTATACAAACCTTGGATACATCAAAAATTTGCCAAACAAATTATCCAAGTTTCTAATCATACTTTCAAAATAAATTTTGAAAAATTGAATTTCTAATTTGTAGCTAAGCAGATAATGGCAGATGTCATAGTACTACTAATCTCATTCCAGGCAATAGTCTTTAGACTTAGACACTGTAAAATAGTATGAATTAGAAATTTCTATTGTGAGGGAAAAGAATGGTTTATAAAAAGTTAGTTTTTATGAAATTTTCTCATACCCCATCAATGTAAGTTGTTCAAAAATGGTAGAATTTGGTAAACAATCAACACCTTCCTCATCTGCTAGTTGAAGATCTCTTCTAACAGATGATTCAGTGATGATTATCTTCTTGCCATCTACTAGGGCATGTAACTGTTCTTCCCTATTGATAGTTTTGGCCATGACAGTAGACCAGAACTGTTCAATGCAAGAAATATATATAGTAGGATTAATCGTTAATGCATACCTTATAGGGTGTGCATTCAAAAAATCCACAATTTGTTCAAACCCATCACTCTCTGTGGGTTTAGACAAAAACGCGACCATATTATGAGTATCTGCAAACTTTAGAGTCGCCATTTATGTTGGGTTTTGATAATGGATAATAAAATTGAGTTAGGGTTTGTAATTGGAGAGTATATGAGAGAATGAAATTGATTAAATAATTGATTGATTGATTGAAATCGATTTAATCGAAGTATTTATGGAAAATATCCTCAATAACTCAGCAGTAGTAAGTTATGCCTAGCAGCATTAACTTTGAGTCACCAGTATTAACTTCAATTCCATTCCAAACAGCTTTCCATTAGCATCTAACACTTTTATTTGCTCTTTTCCTGCTAAATGTTAGCCCATAAAAACCCAAAATAAACACAAGCCATAGCAATTGTCATAATTATCACAGTATTAATTATACCTAGCAGTATTAAGTAGAACTAACAGTATTAAGTATAACCACCAGTACTAATTATACTTAACAGTAGAAACTTTTAATGACATGAATAGTAGTACTAATTCATACGAAACTCTACAAAAACATAAAGAGATAAAAGACTTTAAAATTTTAGCATTCCAATACTAGCAATCAAATATTGAAATCTACTTACATCAAAAGCTTTTGTAAGCAAATCTGGAACTTATTTGTCTGTATGCGGATTTTGACCATTCTGAATCAATTTCTTTTCATTGACAATCTCTATAAATGTTGTACTGATCTCTATATGCTTTGTTTTTGAATGAAAAACAAGATTTTTAATTATGAAAATAGTACTGTTATTGTCAATAAAGATCTTGGTATGCATAAATTTTTACCCATAATTAAGTAGTTGATTCTGAATCCAAAGCACTTGTCTACAGAAACTTGAAGCAACCACATACTCAGCTTTTGTTGTGGAATTTGCAATCACTGTCTGTTTCTTGTACTGCCATGATATTAATCTACATCCAAGGAATTGACAACCTCCTGTTGTTGACTTCCTATCTAAGCTTGCTCCAGCATAATCACTATCAGTGTATGCTACCAAATCAAAAGGAGAATCTTTTAGATACCAAAGGCCCAATTTTTGTATCAGATGTTTTTATCAACGATGGTGTCCCTATTGATTTCCTGTTTTTGACCTTTTAAGTACCTAAAAATTCTTTTCACAGCATGAAGATGTGAAACCTTTGTATTGACTTAGTATCTAGCACAGGAACACACTGCAAACATGATGTCAGGTCTTGTAGATGTAAGATACATCAATGAACCAATCATTAACCTATACATATAAACATCCAGTTCTTCACCATCTTCATCCTTGAGCAGAGGATTTTGATTTTCCATTGGGGTACTTGCAGTCTTGACTTCTGTAAACCCAAATCTATTATATTAAAAGATACAACCCCTTAATTTAATGGGCCGGGGAGGGCAGTGGTGCAACGGGGGGGGCAGAGTAGTGTTGGGGGGGGTGTTGTAGTGGGGTAGGGGCGGCTGTGCTTAGTGTGGTGTGGAATTATGCTGTCAGGTATCCATTAAAAGCTAAGCAAAAATCGCCTCAAAAAGACAAACAACTGTTGTTTTATAGACCTGGCAATATCCACAATGAAGAAGATGGAGAGTCATTACGTTCTTTAGTTCATACCAAGGCCTACACATTGAATCATCAAATCCATTTTTCTTAACCATCTTAGCCACTCTATTCTCTCTCTCTCTTAACATGCAGATTTAATAAATCCCTAAACAGAAAATTTAAGAACAACAATATATGGCTCACCCAACATGTGAAAGAAGATGGGGAATCGTTGTGCTGTCCGGATTGATGCTAACACCAACAAATTCATGTAAGTTTTTTTTTCATTCTATTAGGGTTTCAATTTAAAATTAGGTTAACACGCAAATTGGGGTTTTTTTTGTTTCGTTTAGTTTTTTTTATATGACTTGGTCTTATCTTGATTGTGTTTGTTTTTGCTAATTTTTGTACTCTCCTTTGTCAGTTTTATCATTTATGCGTATTATAAAGATTTGCCTATTTGAGTATGCATACTTACAATGTGACTTAAATGTTATACTTTCAAGTTTAATTAGAGTATTATGGTTCATGAATTTAAGAAATTTGACCATACAAATTTATGTGTTCTCTCAACACCTATGTGATTGTTCGTCTTTGTTTGGTTATGTTCTCTATTGATTGGTTATCTTTTGCTTTTTATCTTTAAAACCATCATGTAGGAAGTTTAAATGTTTGTTCAATTTCTTTTGGGATGGTAATCTTGGATCAAGGTTATCATTCAACTGAAGTTGCGTCAAAGACCGACCTGCGCGAGAGTAAACGTAATAATGATGCAATGACCCTATCAGAAGCTCTTGAGAAAATTAATGCCAAAGAGGAGTTGGTAAATCAACATCCTTTCTAATCCATTTGTTCCAGTTAAAGAAAAAACAAACAATGAACCTTTGACTTTAGAGGGCAAACAAACTGCTACTGAAATACAAATTAGTACTTTACGAGGCGACATACAAATGACGGGTACATATTACGTATCATATTACAAAGTACAATAACATTTTGAACAATTATACATCGTTACATATCTCTCTTAAACGTATTACAATTTTGAACGATTAGATGCAAAGCAGAGTGGCCGAGGAGACGAACATATATAATCGGTAGTTATGCACTAATGCCGCACCTAGAAAAATATAACACGTAAAAGTTTTTCAGGATGGCTCTTATAAGAATTTTTGATAATTTTCGTGTAAAAAAGAAAAAAACACAGAAGGAAGTAACATAAAATTGAATAGTGTCTTACCAAGCTAATTACACTGGCCCAAAAACCCATACCCTTTATGGCAAAACTAACCTAAAATAACAGTTCGAATATGTGTGTGATCAAATCGTTCAGCACGAGATTATAGAGAGAGTCGATAGAGAGTAGAGAACCATCGGGATGTCTATATAACATACACGTATCAGTGTATCACAATATTTGACCTTCATAGTCATCCCATTGACAACTACGTCTCCAAGCAAGGTAAACATAATTGAGGAGTTTGGATAGACCCGACTTCTATGCTTTGATTCATATTCTTGTGTCCCTTTAGGAGGTTACTAGAAGCAAGGTTACCACCTATCAACTAATGTACATTTGTTGATTCAGTTCTAGACTATCAAGTGCAGTAACTCTTGAAACATATTGCATATATGTCAAGTTTGCTGATGATATAAAACACCAAAGCAACAGAAATAACGTCACAAATCTAGCCGAACTATGAGCTATCAGAAGTCAGCCGCATATGTTGATAAAATATAATGCCTAAAAACATTACTAATATTTTTTCACATCTTTACGTTTTGATAATCACAAAATATAAAAACGTTCAACGTAAAATTAAACGTAAACAAGTAATTAGTAGTAAATTCTCATTTCAACAAAAATACATCACTTAAATGTCTGATATTAATTAAATGCTTAATGCAATTTTATGATCAAAGGAATTTTTATTCAACCTCAAACTTTTTTAATATGTTGTAACACTTTTTAAACATTATAAAAACATTTTTAGAATTAAAAGAAATGTTTTATTCAATTAATTATTTTTGAATTTAATATTTTGGACCTAAATGGCTAGAAAGTTACAGAAAATCCCCACTACACAAAAGACAAAATAGGGAAGCCTAATCTTTGGGCGACCCTTAAATACACGGCCGACCCCCTTAAAATTAAGGGGACCGCCCACCAATTTAAGGGGACCGCCCCTAGGTAGACGCTCCTCCAGTTTTTCCTTTAAATACTGGACTTTTCCCTATAATTTTCTCACCTTTTCACTTCTTTCTTTATGGCTCAAAACAGCCCACATATATCTCTAAATTCTTGATCATTTTAATCATAAAGGTTTTATTTGCAAGTGATCACGCTAGTTAATTCCTCAAGTGCAAGAGTTAGCATTCTTCCTCATCAAGTGAAAATAGTATTTACACCTCAAGTGTGTAGTGCAAATCTGTTGCAACCATATATATATTTGTAAATAAATTGTATATTTGATATTTATGTGTAGTAGCTAGATCTTGGGGGGTTCTTGTAAAGTATATTAAATAGTGGTGTCTTTACCAAGTAGGGTTAGATAGTTGTGATATAAGTAGAGTGGTGAAGTTAAGTTAAGAAGAAGTCATGAAGTTGTGAAGAAGTCGTGAAGTTGTGAAGTCGTGATCAAGTCGTGAAGTTGTGTTGTGTTAGATTGGTTCTAGCTAAGATTAGAACTCGACATTTAACTTTGTGTCGTAAATCGGTGTAAGCAACGTTGTGTACGGTTTTCTCCGCCATAAGGGAGTTTGTTGACATAGTGAAGAAAAATCTTGAGTTTGGTGCTCGGGGAGTGGAGTAGGGCGAAGAGGTGCTTTGTTACCGAACCACTATAAATCCTTGCATTGTGGTTTGATTGTTCTTACTCTTATCTCTTGTCTTACATTACTTTCTCATATTATTGATTGTTTAGATAAGTATACTCTTTATATTGTGCAAGAGTTGAATTCACATAAAGTCGAATCTAAAATTTTATTAACACCTTAAAACCTTAAATTAAAAAGCGATAAACTATTCAACCCCCCTTCTAGTTTTCCACAGCATAGTTAAGACAAAACAAGTTCTCCCCATTCGAAGGTCAAACCTATAGTACTTCAGATAATGAAAAATAGTATATGAATGATTATATTTTGTTAAAAAGTTTAAATTACGGAAACAAGTAATGTCAATGGAGGGGTAACTATCTTCATGCTAATATACGGGATACATGTAAGAAGTGTATAGGATTCATTTTATAATCATCCCAAGTCAAAGAGATGACCAATATTAGACGGAGGAGAATAGAAGAGTGTTCTGATTTACCAGTTAAGGTAAGTAGCAAAGGATATATGGCTGCACACAAATGACAGACATATGGCCAATTGATTCAGTTCTACACAAATGACAAAGGATATACATCTAAATGCAAGATTTGTTAATATTATAAAAACTTATAATATAACATCTTCTTTTTGATTCCTTATTACGTATCATCAATTGCATTTCTATAACTATTTTATATATTGTCATATTACAATTTATATCATTCTTTACATTAGAAAATATTACGTTTATAAGAGTTTTAATATTAGACAAAATACAAATTAATACCTTATAAGGCGCTCTCCTACTAGAGCCATAGGAGGACCAAATGCGTGCTTCTCAGTTATACGCATTCGCTAACCTTGATGTTGGCATACCGCCTGAAAACAAGGATAAGTTTACCATTGAGCCCTTGGCTTAAAACCCATCAGATGCTAACCCGCTTACTAATATAGGGATTATGGATATGTTTCCTCTAAATATTATGGTACCCTCAGGATGGAAGCCTAGGATGCATGTGCAACTGCATACTGATTTATCAATTCTTTCACCAGCTAGATGGAAGCCTGGGGACCCGGTTGCTTTACCTCCGTTGGTCTCATATTCTTGCTTTCGTTATATTGTTTTTTGTTGTAGGTTTTTTGATTGATGTTCCTCTAGGATTGAGGAGCAACAAACGTAACCAGCTGCCATGTTCTAGGATTTGCTCTGGGACTAACTATCAGTTTGACATGTTCAAATTGATATTGGGCTCTGACAACAGTAGTGAATACAGAAGTGATGATGATACATCTAATGACGAAGATTGACAACAATCAGTGTGTTATTTAGGATTTTTCCTAAAAAAATATGTGTGTTAACGGTATGTACTAGATTAAGGAATATGTCACTTTAAGAAACTACTTACAGATAATTAAGTGCAGAAAATCTAATTTACTTTTTTGTTTTTATGTTAGGACAATCTAACTAATATCAATCTATGCTGCAGATGTAGAAGCATGTAGCCGCGGTTTCAACTGGCCTAATGAAGGGTGAAAATGGAGAATTGTTAACAGACTTTCGTGATCGAGCTTAGAATAGACGAAAACAAACATCCCTTGAAACTCCACCCACACTCTTGGTTCGTATTTTAATGGGTGCACATTGGGGGCAAGCTTTAACTTTATTATAAACGCTTGGTTACATGTATGCCTTCTTTATATTATTTTGTTGATAGATATTTCTTATGACTGATATTCTTATTTTTTGCCTACAGATAGGAAAATGCCGTCGAGTTTTAAAATGTTCTTACGCGTTTTCTTTTCTCTTACCTGAAGAAGAAGAAGACACAAAGACAAATCTCTTTAATTATCTACAAGGTGTACAAGTTTTTTTAGATTTGCATCTATATTGTAGTAGCTTGACATGACTAATGGTTTTTGTGATAAATAGCTGAATTTGTAGTGCAAATCCTAATTTCACATGAAGATGTTATCAAATCAATCCAGTTCGCATAAGTTGAAAAACAGAGTGTGCGTCATTCTGAAATTTATGGAAACCACTGTGGTGTGAATTTTGATATTGTAAGTGTATACATGGCTAACTTTTCACGCTTTGTAATTTTTCTTGATCGTCCCCTTCTCTGTTCGAGAAAATAGTATGACCATCATTAAATCATACAAGTATTACGAAATCAAAGGTTTTTAACTATTGGAAGTTTAAAATGCAGGTGACATTTAACTACCCATCAGAGTTCTTAGTTTCTTAGTTTTAGTAAGTGGTGATTATAACTATGAAAGACTGGTCTCCATTTCATTTGGCTCTAACAAGCACACATTTCGATGCCCTTGCTCTGATGATAAAACTTATGCGGTTGATTAATTCAAGTATAATTGTGGACAAAAGTCTTCTTTTGGGGGTTTTCATGGCAGTGTTAACAAATCGTTTGTGCAAGCTATTTATTTGTTGTAGTTCTATTTTTAATGAAGGTTTTAATGATAAGTAGTGAACTATCAAGGATGTATCACTAATGAGATGATACAACCCGTGTGCATCACACGGGTCTGCATGCCTCGTTTCTTTTAAAATTTCAGCAACATATTTATATTGACTAATAAAATAATGAAAACCTTTCTTCTGCTTTACTTGTTCAATCCAGACAGTATGTAAGTTCTCCCATGACTCATCTAAATTACATGCATTAACTTCTCAAGTGCAAATGCATTAGCTCCGTCTTGTTGAACCTAAGATGTCGATTTCATCCACTATAATCTTAGACCAGCAAAATTCACTTTGTGTCTTTTTAATGAATAGGTCTTGTCAATTTTCCATCTTGAAAAAACCCATTGTCTAGCAGATATGGTCGACAAGGTTTTCATACCTAGCTCTAGGAGACCTTGATGTAGTCCATACAGTGCTTTTTCAACCTTGTATGCTCTATCAGGAAAGTTTGGATCTTTAAATTTTGGTGGTTGACATACATACACCTCTTCTTTAATATTCCCATAAAGAAAAGCACTTTTACATCCATTTGATACACACAAAAATCTTTAATGATGGCATAAGGACTAAAATAGCCTAATTGCTTCAATTCTTGCAACAGGGGCAAAGACTTCATCATAGTTAATCCCTTCTTCTTGTGTGTACCCTTGAGCAACCAATCTTGCTTTATTTCTTATCACAATTCCCCTTTCATCTTTTTTATTCCTGAAAACCTATATAGAGCCTATAGCCCTTTTTCTATTTGGTAAATCCACTAAAGTCTAAACTTCTTGTAACTTGAATTTGTTCGATGTCTTCTGATAGCCTTATTCTAGCTCTTGGATCCTTCAATGCATGAATTACCTTTTTGGGTTCTTCCTGTGATAAAAAACAAACAAACAAGCAATTTTGAAGGTCTTTATGGTTTGTTCTTTGTTGAATAGTATTAACAAAACCATGTTCCTCCAAATTCTTTGATATCTTTTTTGTTTATGTAGCTGATTGCAAATCTCCAATAACTTGATCAAGAGGATGATCTTTATGAATTCTTGTAGTTGGATTAGGACTGACTTAGATTGTTGTATCCAAATTATTCATGTCAGCCATTGCACCATCATCTTCATCATCACTTGAGAAGTCAAATATGCTATCATCTTCTAAAGCAGGCATATTTGGATCAAATAGAAGTTCAATGCCTGTTTTTCCACCAACAGCATTAACCTCATTTATACCAGCAGCATTAACAGTTGATTTTAAACTAAAAGTATTAACATTACCAGCTTTATTAACATTGTTAGTGCCTGGTTAAATTTTCTTTCCTTCTCTTGATCTTTACATTCATATTTTTTTTTGGATCTTCAGCTACCTTTTTTCCATCAACACTTGAATGTCCCCCCCCCCCCCCCCCCCCCCCCCCCCCCCCCTTTTTTTTATTTTGGATCCATCATCATGAGAACTCTTTGGATCTTGGGAATATGGTAGATCAGCAGTCCATAATGGTAGCAAAATGTAATCTTTGACAGGTTCTGTCTCCTTTCTAGCTTGACCTGCATTATCACTTGCTTTTGTACCTGCAAAACCATTAGACTGTGTACCCGTAACAATTGGCTCATAATTCATTGTTTTTTAGTGCATCAATATCAAATAGCCAATCTGTCATACTGATAAAATAGGATATACTCTCACGACCCTAATATGCAAGTTTTTTTCTTCCACATCCATGTTCTATTATTGACTACATCTAAAGGCTTTACTAAATCACCGAGTATCCATAATGAAACCTTCATCAGCCTTACCATCAAATTTGCCTAAGTGATCTATGGTATTAAGAATGGTAACAGGACACCCAAATGGTCTCATAAAACTTAAAGTCAGCGTTCTACCATTAAAAATTTCATATGGGGTCTTGTTATGAGGCTTAACTACTAACACTCTATTTTGCGCATATCAAGCAGTATTAACTGCTTCTACCTAAAAAGTAGTTGGCATTTAGGAATCTGGCTAGCATATTCCTAGCAGCCTCAATTGAGGGATTTCATTTTCCTCCTCTCAGAACTTTAATTTTGTTGAGGAGTTCGAGCTATACTAAATTATCTCAAATACCATTCATATCTCACAAAACTGATTCATTTTCTATTTTTGAATCTGTTCCTTTATCACATCTAATAACCTAGACACCTAGTGTTTACTAGATTTTCTTCCTAGTTAATAAAGGACTTAGAAATGCTACTAGTCTTATTTTAGTAGCTAGAAAGAAAACCCATGTAAACTACTGTAATCATCTGTGACAACTATGGGCAATACATTTTATTCTTAGGTTTTTATAAATGTTGGACCAAACAAGTCACATATGAACAAATGTATAGGAAGGACTGATTGTGTTCTCTGCTTTGACTTACAAGTGGCTTTGTGCTGCTTTCCCTTTTGGGACAAACAACACAGGTTGATAATTTCAAAAAAATTTCTAGAAGGTAAACTTTACAGGATGTCCCTTTAACAATTTATTCATAGTATAAAATTTAGTGACCTAGCCATCTATGCCAACAATGTTTAGATTCATAAGATGTGGCTTTGAAAAAAGGCAGTTAATCCTCGTTGGACTATAGTTCTTTAAAATCAACCTATAATATTGGTTTCTTTCTAGGGAATTAAGTAAAAACTGGACTTTCATAATAACTTAAGTTTAGAGATAATTTTTTATAACTTTTTTTTTTTAAAACGACAGATTTTTATCAGTGTATTAAAAAAGAATACTCTTCTTTTTATCTCACATTTGTGAGACACTAAAGAGATTAAACTTTAAACTTCTCCTAAAATACCATTTTCAAAATCTATTATTAATAGTTTTAATGTACCTTTTCCTGTGATTTTCCCCTACTTTAGGCTTCCCTCCAAAGAACATATCCTCATTCTATCTCTTCATAGTCTTGTCACAGATAAGGACCAATGTTTCCATGTCATGTGCCTTGAGCATCCACTATCAATCACTCATTGATCCTGTAAATTCATTTGTGGATTGCCCTGCACATTAGATAAGAAAATCAGTTTCTTTTGGACAAAAGCAATCACTAAACATGGGTATCTGCTTGTGCATCATATAAACAAAATATTTGTAGGGTGATTGATGCACTGTTGTGTTTGAAACATGGTCTAAAACTTTTATTTAGTTTCCAAAACCCAACAAGCTGTGAGGGCCTTAACCGCTTTACAATTATTTCTTACAAATTAACTACTACTTTTTGGGTGCTAGCTAGTATTAATTTTTCTACCCTAACAGTATAACCCTTTGATTATATTACTGTTTTTAAATGTGATATTATTATGAATGGCTATTAACAGTTGAATGTGCTATTTTAGAAAGATATGACATTGGTCTAGCAACATTCACTGTTGTTTTTGAGTGAACATATTAACTTATTGCAGGTATTAACAATACTGCTGTTTAGAAATATTTTGTTCTGCGGCCATTAATTGATACTAAGCAGACTTCGTTTAGTACTGCTTTGGAAACCATGTTTTTTTTAGCACATGGGTGAGTCTTTTTAGACAATGTAATAATTTTAACCTTATTGAGCATTGTTCCAAATAGGTTTTACCATCCTTTGATTTTGAAATTGTTTTTGATGGTAATTGCAATCAACATGCAAATGATCAAAGCTTCAACACAATATGGCCTTATTAAACATTCTCAAAATTGCTTCTAGTTTTTTGACGTCTCTATATTGTTCCAATTTCTATTGATTTGCCTCTTGGATGTCGGTGTTTTGCCTATGTTGCTCAACTTGTTTAACAGTTTTTCCGCTAGCAGTTTTTTTCCTTGTTGTTTAGATTTGAACAAACATCTTTCTTAACATTATAGGGCCTAACTGTTTTTATTTTATATTTTTTGGCTTGAGTCACATCCTTCTTCCTTATCATGCGGGACACCCATTCTTCAAGTGACTCTTGGGGGTCATCGCACACTTCTCACTAACTACCTTAGGCTCTTCTTCAGCTTAGGACATAGCTTTTACAATTCCAACTAAGGGCTCATTAACAAATCTTCTAATGACCAGTAAAAGATAAGTCAGGGGTATGGAGGCATGAAATTTCATGTGTAGGGAGGTGGAACTGCATTATAATTTTCATAGCCTAAAATTTTTCTTGCAATTGTCAACTATCTAAACTTCTATGAGCTTGTTTAAACTTTTAGATGCATGTTCAAATTTATCTACATTAAGTTGAATGCCATCTTTTTCTTTTTGAACTATTTCAAGCTTCTTCCTAAGCTCTCTAATAGTTATTTCTCCTATATGAATTTCAAATTTTAAGCCCTTAATATCTTGTAAATAAATAGACTCATTTGCTTTATAAACTTTTTAGTTTTTTCTCTCCACTGACTTTAAATCGTCTTATTAACAGAACCATTAACTCATATTTCTTTAAATCTTTTAATAGTTGACCATTTTAAGATTTAAGAATTTCAACAGTTTCCAAACAAGATTTTGAACAAATAGAATCATTAGATACCTCTGAGTCAGATGAGAAAGCCATGAGTGCATAATTAGGCCCTTCCTCTGCCTAATCACTCCAGTCATATCCACCAAGACCATCACATGACACCAAAGCTATAGAAGTAGATGTTTCCACAGGCACACTCCTTCTTGAGCTTTCCTTGTTCTTGTTGTCTTGATTTCTTAGAGCTCTGCACTCCTTAGAAAAATGTCCCCTCTTGTGGCAGTTGTAGCACTCTACTTTGGACTTATCAAAACCAATAGTCTCATTGCCATTAACAGTAAGCTTCCTTCCGGTATTGTTCAAAAACCTTCTAGCCCTCATAATCAATATGGCCATTTGTAATCTCAAATCCATCTCTTCCATGTCATCTGGATAGATTTGTTGCAAGTCCTCATGTATAAGTTGAGGACTATTTGGTTGACTAGAAAAGAATGCACAAATAACAACATCACTCAAGTTATCAATATTTATAGAGTTAGAAACATTAACTTGAGTGCTAGCCGTAGAAACTCTATGAGCAGTATTAATTGCTTCATTAGTGCTGCTAGTGTTGTTATTTGAAGAGGACACAAAAGCCATGTTCTGTGTGCTTGAACTTAAGCTAGTCATCCCTTTAACTTCTGGTTCATACACCTTGAGGTTATTGTAGAGATCATCCATGCTCATTGTATCAAAATCAGCTTTATTCCTCCACACAACAACAAGTGTGTTTCACTCAGGTGATAAACTTCTTAATAACTTTTGATTAACATCTTCTTGTGAAATCTTTTCACCCAAAAGCTCCAACTGACTTACAAGATTTTGAAGCCTATCAAAAGTTTGATCAAGCATCTTTGAGCTTGGAGCAGTGAAGTTTTCATATTGCTGCTTTAAGAGATTCTTTTGAGTCTTTTTATTAGCTTCATTCCTACCAAATATCTTTTCTCCCGCTTCCAGCAACTTCTTAGCATGCTTTATAGAGTTAAACTTTAACTGATGTTCATTGGGAATGCCCATCATTAAAGTACTTCTAGCTTTCACCTCTAATCTTCTCTGAGCCTTTTCTTCAGCAGCAGTAATAGGCATTGATGTGTGCTTAAACACACATTATTTTTACCTCGAAAAACACTATTAATCGGACTAAAAACATGAAATATGATAAATATTATTGCAAATATATTTGGTTTGTGTTTTTATGTCTTGCAGGTACAATGGATTAAAAATAAAGCAAAAAATGATGACTTTCGGTTAAGATTTGAAGACGTTTACACGTTTTTCAAGATCAAGACGAAGTCGTTAATATTTCCCAAGCATTTCATTGAAAAAAGCATGAAAAATTGAGTCCAATTGTGCCTTCATCTTTTATTGGGACGGCCCGACACCATTTATATGAGTCAGACCGACCCATTATTATTATTAAATAAGGCTTAGAAATAGAAATAGCACCCCAACGCATTCAGGCCCAACAAATCGAAAGAATGAATTTGAGACAAGGCCTAACACTTCTACTCTGAACCCAATTTCAAAATGGATAAAAAAGGCCCGTTTGGCACTTTTGCTTAGGAAGGATGCATGATATAAAAATGAGGGGGTAGCAAATCTGACGGAAGAACCTTATCTTCATTATATTTTTTACACTTTCCTTTTTGCCTTTTATTTTTCATTCGTAGATTACTTTTACTTTTCCTAGGGTAGGATAGTAGATCAGCAGGTAGGTTAGAATAAGTATTAGATTGGTTTAGTTTTTATTTTATTTTTCATCTATTGTACGGTTCGGATTCGTGTATTGATTGGTTCGATTTGGTATTTTGGGATAGTAGCATTATTTACGTTTGGAGATTATGACGTTATGGATTGGGATTTGGATTAGTTTGGTTTTATTTCACACTTTGGAGTATGAGTTCATATCTATTGTCTTTGGGTCACGCCGAGCTAATTTCGGGTTTCATCTTTTTCTTATCTCTTTTATTTCTTTATTCTATGCTTATTGCCATTTTTAGTTTAGTCATTATTATTGTTGCTTTAGTTGTTATCCGTAGCGTAGTTAAGCCTATTAATGTTAGATTAGTTTCCATGTTTAGCGAGTAGTTTTAGTATGCTTGTTAAGTGACCGTGGATAGTGAGTTAAGTGTAGAATAAAAAGTAAATTGTTGATTAATAATTTTTGGATTATTTAGATTTCTTATTTGAATATTTCGAAGGGCAAAAGCAGGAAAAGTAATCAAACATCAAATCTAGTAATTAATACTTTTATAAGATATTGTTTTCAAAATAGACCAACGTCGTGAGAAAATAATACTTTTACGGGTATTAATTCGTCATCATTTAAAGTAATTTGTACCAAGATAAAAGCTTGTTTTCAATATAAACCAACGTTGTAAGAAAACGGTTTTTAAACGGGTACCAATGCTTTATTATCTCTTTACTTCACATTTAATTATCAATTCACATCACTTGACAATCATATCCGTTTTGGTTATTTTTTAGTTTTATTATTGCTTATTATTATTATATTAGTATTAAAACCAAAAACAAAAATTAAAAGATATTCAAGCATTAAATTGGAAGCATTTTTGTGATTTTCAAATTCAATTCTCGTTGGGATACGACTCCGGAAGATTTAATTATTACTTTTTCTAAAGTGGTTCTTATTTCTAACGGGATACTTAATATTATATACATACGGCTAGTATGTATTTATACGATACCAAAATGGCGCCGTTGCCGGGGAGAGTTGTACGATTTTTACGTGGTGTTTCGAGTTAGTGCCTTGACGATCCTTTCTTCGGAAAGTTTATTTTAGTATTTTTTTAAAAATTATAAAAATCCAAAAATGTTTTCTATTTTTATTTTTATTTTTCTTTTATATAAATATTAAAAATACAAAAAATATTTTTATTTTTATTTTTATTATCTTTATAAAAATCTAAAAAATATTCTCCTTTATCCTCTTATTTCATTTAATTACTATCTTCTCTACCCTCTTATCCGTTTAATTCTTCGACATGTCTTTGTATACCCATTTTGGTTGCTCATGGTGTGGAGGTCCGTTTAATGGTAGAAATTATCCTGGCTGTAGCAGTGTAGGATCCGGAAATGAGTTTGTCTATGACCCAAATCCTTATTCTTATAATGAAACACCAAA